>JASAND010005828.1:0-110899 GCA_030248195.1 Trissonchulus latispiculum | reverse complement strand
TGTAGCGGGGCTAGTAGTTTAACCTACGTACTAACACCGTTACCACGCCCTGACGTAGCGGACGCGGAGACCGTGGCACAGATGGATAACAGACCGACTACAGGAGACGGTCGGGACAGCCTCGCCAGACAATATACGCAGTAAATAGTCCGATCCTAAGGGCGAGATGACTCGCACTCTCACTCACTCAGAATTGAACTACCTACCTAGCAGGAGCTCAGTAAGACTCAAACCTAACTAAATACACTTTAATAAAGAACAGAACAACAAGTTATAAGTATAACAACACAATATAATAATACTGGGATGAACCCTCAAGCACACACAAACACACAAATAACCTAGACTTACAGTTACAGCGGCTGACGGGGGTCAGCCAACGTACCAAGCTCTGGGGAGAGCTGAGGGAGAGACACAAATATATATACACAGCAAATAAGGGGGAGTAATAATAGAGTTAAACACGACTGTACACAACGGCAGAAATAACAAGAGTGAATAGGGGAAGCGAGTGTTGGGTTGGACCCTCCCACGAGCGCCCCCTAGTGAGAATTTGCCCCCAATCACGTAGCTCCCAAAGTCACGAGGGGGGGAACCCACCCAATCCCACGCATACACGTTGGGGGAGCTACGTGACTTGCAAACGTGTCCCAGCCCACTTGATGATGTTATGAGAAGCCAAGCGGGTAGCTAGCCTAGCTACAACCGCCAGCAACGGAAAGGTTGACCATTCCAACCTTGATCCGTTACATCTCCCCAGGGCTCGCCATCCGAACTCCCGAGAGGATCACTGCACAAATGGCGAACTGGTACGTGAGCTGAACTCTCAACAAGTACAAACAGTACAGAGCAATGATGCTACAAGTACAATGCAACTGCAAGTCATAAGCTCTAGACTAAATTAGTCAAACTAACAAGTGTAGAAAAAACACAAAAATAAGTGATTAAATACTACATAATACAGAGATTATGCATATACTAGGCACTATGAAGCACTAGTAACAGTCAAAAATTAAAGCACAAAAATTAAGCATAAGTATTTGGCCATGAAAAATACACGTATTAAACTAGAACCGTAGTAATTAACTGGGCTTGTGTAAGTAACTTAATATGAAAATACAAATGACTTTCCAAACGTAACTCATGGGAAAGAGGAGTTACCCTCCTTTGGAATGTATAGTCAAACGAGTGTGTTAATATATGTTAACAAAGAAGTAAAAGTTGAACTTTCAGATAAAATATTAATTAAATTTAAGTTAAACCAAGCTGAGCTAGGGTTTATCAGGCCGTCGCTCAACAAGGCAAACTGCCTATGATAATAATAATCATAATAATAAAATAACCATAGAAAATACACACCGTTAGGTGGAGGTCCTATGGGAAGAAAAACCCCACCCTCCCTAGGTAAAATTATGTATTTTCATATGACGAGAATCGTCACTGGGTTTTTCGACAATATAAGGCATACATATATATGGCAGTATGGAATGATTCCTCAAAAATAAAGCACTGTACATATTATGAGCAAAAGTCATTGGCATATAAAACTAGTAGAAAAATACGAAAAATATGGTTAATATACGACATATTAGACAAAGAAACAGCATCAAAGTCTAGAATTTTAGTTTAATACGTGTATTATTCATGGCCAAATACGTGTGTATGATTTTGTCACTTTGTGCTTTAATTTTTGACTGTTACTAGTGCTTCATAGTGCCTAGTATATGCATAATCTCTGTACTATGTAGTATTTAATCACTTATTTTTGTGTTTTTTCTACACTTGTTAGTTTGACTAATTTAGTCTAGAGCTTTTGACTTGCAGTTGCATTGTACTTGTAGCATCATTGCTCTGTACTGTTTGTACTTGTTGAGAGTTCAGCTCACGTACCAGTTCGCCATTTGTGCAGTGATCCTCTCGGGAGTTCGGATGGCGAGCCCTGGGGAGATGTAACGGATCAAGGTTGGAATGGTCAACCTTTCCGTTGCTGGCGGTTGTAGCTAGGCTAGCTACCCGCTTGGCTTATCATAACATCATCAAAGTGGGCTGGGACACGTTTGCAAGTCACGTAGCTCCCCCAACGTGTATGCGTGGGATTGGGTGGGTTCCCCCCCTCGTGACTTTGGGAGCTACGTGATTGGGGGCAAATTCTCACTAGGGGGCGCTCGTGGGAGGGTTCAACCCAACACTCGCTTCCCCCTTCACTCTTGTATTATTCTGCCGTTGTGTACAGTCGTGTTTAAATCTACTCTCTCCCCCTTATTGCTGTGTAAATATTATTGTGTCTCCCTCAGCTCTCCCCAGAGCTTGGTACGTTGGCTGACCCCAGTCAGCCGCTGTAACTGTAAGTCTAGTTTATTTGTGTGTTTGTGTGTGCTTGAGGGTTCATCCCAGTATTTTATTGTATTGTTATATTACTATAACTTGTTGTTCTGTTCTTTATTAAAGTGTATTTAGTTAGGTTTGAGTTTCACTGAGCTCCTGCTAGGTAGGTAGTTCTATTCTTGAGTGAGTGAGAGTGCGAGTCATCTCGCCCTTAGGATCGGATTACCTGCTGCGTATATTGTCTGGCGAGGCTGTCCCGACCGTCTCCTGTAGTCGGTCTGTTATCCATCTGTGCCACGGTCTCCGCGTCCGCTACGTCAGGGCGTGGTAACGGTGTTAGTACAGCTACTGGTTAAAGTTAAAATTTCTATCTAGCCCCTGCTACAAGGAATAGACCATATAATCCGATCAAAGTGCAAAACTTAATTTCATTGGATGCTTTATAATGCTTAAAAATTAAAAATTGTGAATTTATATGGCGGTTAACGTTATTTCATGCTTATGGCACAGCCCCCCTCAAGATTTTTGGTATAACTTACAGGCCCCCTCAGAATTTTCTTGGGACAAGCCCCCCAAGATCCGATCCTATGTTAATGCATGCATTAAATTAAGTCCATCTTGAGTTGATTGTGAGGCCCTTGCACAAAAGTCATTCCAGTCGCAAAAGATCACACTGACTTATTTCAATTATGTCCCCCTCAGAATTCCAACTGTCAGTGAAAAAAGCAACGTCATTATAGTCAGCGAATAAGAAAAACTTACTGTTGTGTAGTAAGAACAGAAACGTTGTATCAGGAAAAACCACAACTATACTTCAGTACGTTTACACAATAACAGAACGGAATTCAAAAAGTCTTTCTTTTTTAAGTTTTCTACACTTCATGAGTTTCTCAACACAACACTTCTCTCCTTTCTTTAAATGTCATTCTGCTCTATAAAATTCACCGGAGATTGGATTATATTGCTCAGGCTGACGACGCCTGCGACCAGAACGTCTGGGTGGGGCAGCATAATCGCCAGCCAAATTTTCCTCAACAGCAGGTCTCATATTGTCCCTTGCTGCAGGGATGCCACCAAGATCCATAGCATTCCACAAATCTTCGGCTTCTGACTTTCCTTTGTGCAGAGATATTTGGTCTGCGTCCGGAGGAAACGTGCGTCTTAATTTTCGTTGATTCCACAATTTACCATTTTCCAACAATCAAGTATGTTCTCCGTGTTTAGCACATATTTTCAGAGTAACGGAGTACATTGGATTTCCTTTACCGACATGAGGTAACTTGTATCTAACGTAGTCCCTCACATTAAAACCAGTTTCCTTTTTTCCTTTGTTGTTCCCGTTTGACTTTTGGTATTCAAGGACGTAGGTTCCTTTTGACTTGGTGCAATGAATAGGCAGGTGAAGCTTGCTCCTAATTTTTCGACCGAGCATGAGTTCAGCCGGACTGACCTTTGTGCCACGGTGAGGCGTACTGCTGGAGGCAGATAACAGAGTTTAGAGGCTGTCACTCCAATTTGCACTTTCTATAGTAGCGGCTTGCAATACTTCTTTCAGAACTCTATTTAATCTTTCAACCAAACTGTTAGAGGAAGGGTTGTATAAGCTGTTCGGATGTGCTTAATGTTTCTATCTTTTAAGTAGTCTTTGAATTCATTACTTGTGAACTGAGGACCGTTGTCGGTTACGATCTCATACGGCACTCCGAAACGGCTAAACAAAAAATTTAGAAACTTAGTTACCCCAGCAGAAGTTACCTGATTAGTGGTGCATGCTTCAGGCCACCGTGAGTAGTAATCGGCTAAGACTATTAGAAATCGTTCGGAAGGAGGAACTGTCACAAATGGACCAAGAATGTCGATTGCCACCTTCTTCCATGGCCCAGACGGAGAGGTGACTGGCTGCACTGGAGGCGTATATAACTTGGCAGATTTATCCGCAGGACGGCAATGTGGCAGTTGCGGACTTGTTCTTCCACGTCGTTGTCCATATTCGGCCACCAGTAGGCTTCACGGATTCGTTGCTTTGTTCGAACAATGCCCAGGTGTCCTTTGTGAGCCAGATCAGTAATTCTCTGTCGTAGCTCTATGGGAACAATAATTCTTGATTCTGATTTGCACAAGACTTCTTTCCATAAGAATAGATCACTTCTAATTTTGTAGTAAGGCTTCAATTCATCTTCTACCTGATTAGGCCAGAAAGTTTGGACTATTCCCTGACACGGCTAAAAATTGGATCATCTGAGGAGGCTTTCAAATGGCAGAAAGTTGAATAGCTGAAACCAAGTAGTCTTCGTCTTCCGAAATAAGTTCTTCTTTGAAAGGCACTCTCGACAACATATCAGCCAGAGTATTCAGATGACCAGGTTTATATTCAACTTCGAGGTTATAGGGAAGGAGCAACAAGGAAGACAAGGCAGCAGGAAAGAAGACACTGACTGCGTCGCACTGTCTGTTACGTCATATTGTCAGTTCTGTCAATTTTGGTACTATACTCCCCTCTTGAACTTTAGCGTATCGTCATGGATTACTTACTGACAAATCCCAACTCTCGACATAGTAAGACTTTCAAAGACAAAGATTCTGATACAAAATATTATAGCCAATAGTTTATAAGGATAGAGAGAGATTCGTAGATAGTTGTTTTCTAGGAGTTTATGTATCCCGTATTTATGTCATGTAAGGACGCTTCAAGCAAGTCTTAACGATTATGTATTAAACTGTACATTAAGTCAATGTTACTCAGTACGATGGATAACAGATACTATGATGTGCTACAGACACATTCATACGAGTTAGGTACATTCACTCGCTGACCACTCTGCCCTGACTGATACTAAAGTCTGACCAAAAAATCTTGGAACCGAACTGTGTGCGCCTGCCCTGAGTTAACCTTTGAAGTTAGTCTATATAAAGTATATATTTTTAGAAACCTCAGGAGGCTGAGAATCCGTTGAAAACATCATATCCGGTCTATATTCGGTTACCGGATACTAAATCGATAAAAACGCTTCAGATTCGGAAGGAACATGCTAATTAAGTCATACTTTAGTACATTGCTCCTTGGCCCAAAACATTTCCGAAAATCCGGTCACATCCGGTCCAAGTCCGGTAACCGGATGTCTAGGTCCCAAAAACTGTATAGCAAGATAGGTTGGTCGCACAGGATAGCTGATTGGATGTTTGGATTCCTCGTGTGGAAATTAGTTTGTGTACCAAATTTCGTCCGATTTGGACCAACATTGCGTATTATATGGTTGTATCTGGTTCGAAAAAACCCGGAAAAAATGGTTTTTCCGGTATGGTGCTCAGAGTCGCGGATAAAAAATGTTAGTTTTTGGCACAATGAATGTTTGGGAGGCTACTTTCATTTTACCGGTGTCAAAGTAATGTAATATCCGGTCCATTTCCGGTTCTGAGCTTCGAAATTCGAGATTTAATGGCTGATTATCTCAGTATCCGGTTGGTCCGGAAGTAAAACTATTTCATTAAAATATTATATGGTCTATCCCTAACTAGCATCGACCTCAAATTGCTTCATATCTGCTGTAATTTTTGAATGATGGCGTTTTAAAAATTGGCTGATTTTGTTTGTTTTATCTAACTGCTAAACCGGACATGAGATTTGATCCCATACATTTAGCTTTGTCGCATGCAATATAACTTAATTTTGAACCATCTTTAAAACGCTGTCATTCACAAATTACAGCAGATATGAAGTAAATTGAAATTGATGCTTGTTAGGGATATACCAAATAACATTTTAATGAAATAATTTCACTTCCGGACCAACCGGATACTGAGATAATAGGCCATGAAATCGCAAATTTCGAAGCTGAGAACCGGAAATCGACCGGATATTACATTACTGTGACACCAGTAAAATGCAAGTAGCCTCCCAAACATTCATTATGCCAAAAACTAACATTTTTAATCCGCGATTTCGAGCACCAGACCGGAAAAACCATTTTTCCGGTTTTTTTTCGAACCGGATACGACCATAGAACACGCAATTTCGGTCCAAACTGGACGAAATTTGGTAAACAAACCACCCGAAAAATCCAAACATCCAATCAGCGAACCAAAACGACCAACCCATCTTGCTGTACAGTTTTTGGGACCTAGACATCCGGTTACCGGACTTGGACCGGATGTGACCGGACTTTCGGAAATGTTTTGGGCCAAGGACCAGTGTACAAAAGTATGAATTAATTAGCATTTTCTTTCCGAATCTGAAGCGTTTTTATCGAATTAGTATCCGGTAACCGGATGTAGACCGGGTATGATGGTTTCAGCGGATTCTTCGCCTCCTGAGGTTTCTAAAAATATATACTTTATATAGACTAACTTCAATGGTTAACTCAGTACAGGCGCGCACAGTTCAGTTCCAAGATTTTTTTGGTCAGACTTTAGTATTCGGCGTGCGTCGTCAGTGGCGTACCGACATACTAGTTGCAGCTTTAGGTCTTTAGGTCAACCCCCGAAGTAAAAAGGTATTGAAAAGCGTTTCTGCCCTGTGGTAATCCATGAATACCAAACCATTGGACTCTAGTTTCTTGTTTTGTTTTGTTTAGTTTTTGTAAGACATTGCAAATATTGAAGTTTCCATATCTCTTGCAGCAATCAATCGTTCATTAATAATGAACTGAATATACTTTTGGTCTGGTAAGAAATTTTGTTTTCTAAACAACTCTGAGGTTCTTGACTTAGATGTGTTAGTGTGGCCTAGTTCTCAGACGAGACTAAGAATATTATGATGCTCGTTTCGGCACAACAAAATCAGTTTCGTCCATCCAGCATGTTATTTTGCCGAACCCAATCAAACCGAACCCTTTTCTCTTTCCCAGAATTTTCTCACACTCTTACGCAACAGAT
Source organism: Trissonchulus latispiculum (assembly GCA_030248195.1). Classification (NCBI taxonomy): domain Eukaryota; kingdom Metazoa; phylum Nematoda; class Enoplea; order Enoplida; family Ironidae; genus Trissonchulus; species Trissonchulus latispiculum. Next base: position 103,702 of record JASAND010005828.1, on the reverse strand, counting down.
CCAACCACTGTATAATCCTATTCACTACACATTTCAGACAAAACGAATCACAAATTTTCTGAACCGGTAACTCCAACCCACTACCTTGTGACACTCTATGCAAGCTGCGAATAAGATATTTTGTGAAGAGTTGACGGTAACAGTATGGCTAATTGGATTAGGTTCAGTTGTTTAACTAAGCCAATTTCTGACTCAAATTAACCGAAACAAAGGCAGGAAATATCCTATCAGATCAGTTATTTGTGAGAGAAGGAGGTAAACATTTTATTAGTACCTGCTTTCACTTGTGAAATTTGTCGTGATACTTGTCTGTGCGACAATAAAACCAAAGCCGTTCCGTTACCTTATTTCCTTTTGATTAGAGCTGCACATTGATGTTTTAGGGGAAATGTGTTGTAGTAGAAGGTAATTGCTAATTGCGAAAGGACCCAATAGCAAAAAGCGTGGATGGATGCTATGATATGATATGGATGCTCCACACACGTGGCTAAACGACCCATCAGCGCGTTACAAAATTCATCGTAAAGCAGGCAATTCGCACTCCGTACTAGGGTTCGAAAGCTAGGAGCAAGCATTATTAAACGAAAAGCCATATTTTTGTTTTCGATCTTCAGCATGAAAGCATCGAACGAGTGAGCACATGTCAACTGTCAACTGGAGTCAGTAGAACCTTTCAGGGAAGGAGCATTCTATACTCTTATTTATTATTTCTCATATACTTTTTGTATGATTACAGACAATTGCCAGCAGAGCCTGGCCTTTAACCCTTTCTTAATTAAACGGTTGAAGCTTCTTGTGTTGCTTTGTTTGATTACTAGAGGCAATTGACTGGATGGTTTGGCAGATTTTCAAGTTTAAAGGAAAGTAAGTGATTGGAAGCGTTTTCTTCCTATGTCTACCAATAGAGTCTGATGACTCCGTGCATTTGTTTGCCGGCACGTCTTCCTGGAAGGTGTACCCTGCCAGCCGATACTGTGGGAATTTAGGTCTTGTCACAATAACATCCGCCACCGCAGAAAATCTGTAAAACTTGAAGAAGAGAGATAAAATCTATAATGAGTACGTCTTCTTCCAAGCCGAGCTCAAATAATGCAAAATTTTTACATTTTGCGAAATTTAAATTCTCGATTCTTAAGGGCGGACAATGGGAAATCGAAAAATATTTTGTATTTGAGTTTGTGAAATGTTGTGTATTGGGGCTTTTGGTTTGTCTTCCGATTCAGTGTTTGGTTAGCTTACATTTTAATTTAATATTTTTAATTTTTACTGAGTTAAGGAAAAGCTGAATCCATAAGTGGTCTTAAGATTGGTGTTCGGTGACCTCAAATTTCTCTGCATACTTTCAGCTACATGGAAGACAAAACAGTTTTTGGGTTTCCTTGGTCCCCAACGAGTATTGAAAGAACAGAATTTTCTCGTAACCAAAAAACTTTGCTTTACTTCTTGAATTCAGCATGGCCTAAAACATAAACACCATACCACTTTAGCTCATTTTTACATATGATTAAGGATTTTGAGAGGGAGCGGGCTATTGAGACAAGAGTCCTACATACATACATTTCATACGTTTCACCCCCCTCCAGACCTGGAGCTCACCCCCCAGAGGGGTCCCTCACCCCCCCCCCAGAATCCCGATTTTTCCGGTTTTGTGGGCAAAGTCATAGGGTCAAGTTTCCGAAAAGTGGCAGCCCCTTTTGCAATATTAGTGTTTGTGATGTTTTCTGTTACAAGAAAAGCTGTTGTCTCTGTTTCCGGGGCAGAATAATGGGAAATTAGTATTTGTTTGGATTCGGAAACTGCTGAAAGACACATATCGAAGGATGACAGCCAAACTTATGAACTAATGGAACTTTCGGAATGCCCCGCTCCGCTACTGTGCTAACCTTAACGTTCAGTGCTGCTAAGACAGATTGTCAGCTTTAGCCATTTAAAAGATCTCGATAGCTGTAGGTTGAAGCTCTATTTAAAAATAAATATATTGCTGTTGGGCTGTTATAGTACGGATATTAGCCGAAACATCACCAGACAACGCTGCATGTGCATTCGCAATGTTTGGTGAGACTTCAGCTTCAGGAGAAACTTTATTTCTTTGAAATGCTATTGAGCTATTCCTTCACCGTACCTTCAGGACTTATTGCGTTTGCTACACATTACATTGTGGGCAGCTCAGTTGCGTGCATATTTTTGTTTTATGTGATCCAGTTATTTACCATTTTCTTCAAACAACCCATCACGGTTACCAAGCAGGTATTCTACTCAACATCAATTTTCTGTTAAAACGTTTTATTCAGAAAAGAGAACTTGTCAAAGTAAACAAGCTAATTAAGGAGTATTAAAGGTATTCATCAATTATAAATTTTTTATTTACACGGTTACACTTAACGCATGTCTATCTGTCGTACACATCAAGTTGAAGTATTGAGTTGTTTCATTCGCTTCAAGTAACATGTGCTTCAAGCAAGTAATGAGCCATTAATAGATTGCAATCTAAACAATAATAATAATAATAATAATAATAATAATAATAATAATAATAATAATAATAATAATAATAATAATAATAATAATAATAATAATAATAACAATAAGTACCGCTGAAGACTAAGGCAATTTGACATTCACTATCTTTGACTTTTGGAGCAGGCATGGGATATATGTTTGAATACTGATCAAAACAATTAATTTTAGTTTTGCTGCAAAAGTTGACTTCGCGCTTTATTTAGTGACTCCTAAGCAGCAGCAAAGTCACTGCTGAGGTTGCATCACAACATCTTTAACAGCCGCTAACATATATCCGTACATTTGACATACTCGTAGTCCAAGAAGGAAATCTGCTTCTGCATTAAAACCTTACTTACTGTTAAAGCCTGTTTGGCAACTTAGCTAAAACAATAGCAGTCAAGCTGCTCTACCGCCAACAGAAATAATGTTCAACTATTTTGGCATTGACTGAAATGACATTACGTTACGTGCAAAACATTAAAAAAGTTCAGAATTTGGTTGCTTATTAGCCAAATTTCAAGTGATAAAATGTCTCAAAACTGCGTAAGGATGGCATCATGTCTTGGCATTGTTAGACACGTCAAGCCATATGCTGTGGTGGAACCAAATTATTTAATTATGGGTTTGGAGTTTTGCAGTGCTTCGTCAAATTTCATGCCCATTATTTAGCATAGAAACCTCCAAATTTAGCCAATTTCGATAGTTAACAAAATTCAATATTATTTAAAAAATGCTAAAAGCCTGCATCAAAGTTTACAGTTCTATCTTCTACTAAGATCAATTAGTGGTTAACATCTTTATCCAGTTTCGAGATTTATTCCCTAAGAAAAATCTACACATTTTGTTTTTCTATGTTTAGCAATGCATACCTTGGCATTGAGGTGAAAATGCTCGTTACGGCAGCACACTTAATACTTAAGTTAAAGTTTAAGTTCTCCCACAAGAATACTTCAGTAAACATTTCTTTTAATTTAATTTCATAAGAGCAAAGCTCTTTGTTAAGGTAAGAGGTGCGGCGTTAAATTGAAGATATACTTTTTATACTAAAAATGTTTGAAAATGAGCAAAATCGCGAAGGTAAAAAACGAACAAAAATCCTCCTTTAAATTTTGAACAGGATTAAATAGAATATTGAACAGTTTGAGCCACTAATCTGGTTATCTTATAATATTGTACTGTTGTCTAGATTAGACACGATGCTGACTTTCCTGCGGCTACAATTTGTAATTTGAATCCTTACTGGAAGTCAATGCTTATATGGTCTCACTTCGGCAAAAATTTGGTAAGATATTTTAAACGGTGTCTGTAGTTACGATATAACACTGTAATTACTGAACGAACAACGTTTCTAAGTTTTATGTAAAATATTTCTGCTAATGTCGCTTCATCGCGTTCATTAGCACACTTTAGCAGTAAGAGCATAAGTATTGTTTTGCAAGAAGAGTGTAGATTTTTGAAACAAATTCTAGTAGTTGTAACAATTCTGCAACCGTATTTATGTATTGATTCTAGAATTTTGTAGAATCAGACCAACTCCTCTTAACGGAATCTATGTACAACAATTTTTGATAACCTGAAAATTTTGATCACCTTATGATAAGAATTAACTAAGAGTAAAACGTTGCAATGCAAACTTCAAAATCAAACACGAAAGTTAATCATGAATTCTGTGCGCGATTCCTGGTTACTCAGCTAACTATATCAGTTTAATTGACTTCCGTAAAGTCTGTCAATTGTCGAAATTGTCTATGCGTGTGCCGGTTATATATGATTCTCTAGTGAATTACTTTTTACGGCAGAATAGGGTATTAGTCGGTTAGCTATTGCACGTCTTCAACGATTTTGCTGCCTCGGTAACTTGTAATTAGTAATTATGTAGGATAGACTTTTTGGAAATGTCTGCAGTCGCTTAGCCTGCAGATCTCTTTCTTAGATCCAGACAGCTAACCTTTGGGATTTAACAAATGGCGAGCGCGATAGGACCTGATACTCAGCTAGGATAACCGACTTGAATTAGACTTGAATTTTGTGTGTGCGCATACACCATAACAAAACCGAACGGACACTGCTCCCTCACATGCAGCCCTGCTACAGCATACTCTGATGTATCTCTTCAGTGGAAGCCAATTTCAGCGCCTTTTCGTTGATGGATACTGCCTAGTATACATAGCTTTGCAAGCTGATCATCATTGTCTGCAAATTTTTAGGACTTCTTGAACTACATTCAGCAAAAGCCGTAGTATAACAAAAACTGTGCTTTTCGGTGGTGTCAGCAAAGTGTGATTGTAAACGGAGTTATTACTGGTTATATTAAATTATAACTTATAAGTTATAATAGAATATTTAATAAGTTTTGGATCGTAAGCTATGGGAGGTGCTGTCTTTCCTCTCTCTCTAAGTTGCAAACTTTTGATAGAGATTATGAGCTCCTTTGAAGAGCATTGGTGTTGGTCGAAACTACTATCATCATAGCACATGATTCAGTGAATTTCAGATGCTAACCTTTATTTCAGGCTAAGTCGTTGGATAATTTGCAAGTACTTATTGTTAATTTTGACAGAAAGAACACAACAAACGCTATTAAATCTATTGACAATCTAGGTAAGCAGTAGCTTTACTAAGCAATTTTAGATACAATATAAAATCATGTTAATGTAACAAGGATAACTGTAAGTCTACTAAGATATTTGGCGTTTGACAATAGCTTGAATGATAAAAGTGGTTTATCTTTTGCTAATCTGTAAACTGAAGTCGTAAAGCTAGCCTTAATGTTTAGTACGGTTGGCACGGTTAAGGGGGGTATACCTAGGGGTATGCACAACTTCTTCGGAGAAAACTAGTTTTTTGCATGCAAGTAGGCACCATATCACAGTTAAAATTTAATATAGGCATTGATATATCCCATGATATCCGGAGCTGTATGGGGCCCCAAACTTTTTTAAAATTTTATATTGGTCTTTCGGAAGCTCTAAATTTTTTCGGGAAAAGCTACAGGCCTAAAATTTCCATAGACACGGATTATATACAGGCAAATTGGCAGCTCACAGAAGCTTCTCGGCAGGAGTACTGTAGCCGCAAACTGTAAAAATTGTACAATTTTCAGTAGGTGACCTGTCGCCGTTTTGAGCTTAATCCGCCAAAGTGCTCCAAATCTTCTGAAATTTTTACAGAATATAGCCAGGATATATGGCTAAATATGTGTCAAGTTTGATAGGTTTAGGTTTTGTTTTGGTTTTTAATGACTGCTTAAATGTGGCTAACAGTGAAAAAACACTCAAAATCGATATGTAGCTAAACGTTTATGGAATTTATCTCATCGAAGAAGCAATATCATGACTTGGTGCAATTAGAAAAGTTGTTTAGAATGATGAGACCTATCGACTGAGTACAATTTTGTATTAATTTGATGATTTTGAAACTTTGACATTTTTGGCGGGAAGCTAATTTTGCGTCTCTGACAGCAAAAATTGAACAAAATTTGGTATTACTTTTTACTGCCGCAGTCGACAAGCGTCAAATTTTGCTCACATATTTATAGTATTAAGGACATCCATGTGCCAAATTTGAGCCCAGTCGGATGCTTGCTGCGGATTAAGTCTCAAACGAAATATGTCAATTGCCATAATTTGAGGACAGGATGCATGGTAAATAGCGTGCTGCTCCTGTGTGTTCTCAGCCAATCTTGACGTTGCGCATACCCAACAATAGTACTAAGTTTTCTTTATGTTCACAAGAAAATACAAGACATTGGCTCTTAGTAGTCCGGAGAAAAATCGAAAAAACTTCAACCACCCCCATGCACGAAAAAGCCGTAGGTCAGCTACTTTGCGAGGCTGCTGTGAACGCTGCGAAAAACGAAAAGCATCCAAACTTTTAATTATTTTGAAGGAAACAAGTACTAATATGTGACAAAGTTTCGGAAAAATTTTGGTCATTAGTGTATTTGGTATACCCCCCTTAATACGACTAACTATCATTTATACCATCTGCTATTTATTGGGAAAATTTCATGTGCTTGGTTTCAGATACAAAGAGTCTATCCGACCATAGGTGTCCGATTAATTGGATAAGAGGCGACCGTGCTTGTTACTATATTGATTTAGCAAGATCTGATTATAGGTAAGAGTAAGCAGGCATTAACGACTCTATTGGTTTACCATTCCGGAGCTTTGAGGGGCACAGAAATCGGTAGAATCAATCTCTTTGGTTAAACGTTGAATTTCTAAGTTCCGGAAAACTTTAGGCAACTGGCGATCAACCTCACAAACCTAGCCTTATATACATCCTGCTCCAACCAATTTCTGTCTCCGTGTAATAGTTAGAAAATGGTAACGATCAGCTCTGTAGCAACAGGGTATTGCACTAATCTGACTGCAATGTTCTTCAAAACATGTGACACTGAACTTATGGACTTCTGCAGTTAGTTAACATTAAAATATTGGATGTAGTTTAGCACTCTCAATCTAGTATGATATTCTGTTACTCACTAGACAGCGGCAAAAGCTTCAAATCTTAGCAATTACAGACGAAGCAGTAGCCATCTAGTTGGCGTTGTGAATGAGAAGGTGTGTGCGAAATTTTATATTTAATCATGCCACCGAAGTGGTACTGAACCATCGACAAATCCCAAGTTAAGTGACAAGACGAAGCAACTGTACTTTAAAATTCACAGCATAAATAATTTTTCTAACTAATATCAAGAGTACATAATAACTAAGAGTGTAACAAGCGTCCCACTATTAGTTATTAGGCTGCAGACATCATCTGCACAAAAACGGCCTACCCCCCACAACTGAGTACCTAGTGACCCCCAACTGAGTACCAGGTACACAATTGTGTACCTGCACTCGCTTGTATGTTTACATGTTGAAGCTCAAAAGCGGCCAGCTGCTGATATGATGTTTTTGGTTTCAACATGTAAACATACAAGCGAGTGCTGGTAGACAATTGTGTACCTGGTACTCAGTTGGGGGGGGGGAGTCACCAGGTACTCAGTTGTGGGGGGTAGGCCGTTATTGTGCAGATGATGTCTACAGCCTAATAACTAAGAGTGGGACGCTTGTCACACTCTTAGTTATTACGTACTCTTGCTAATATCAGGCCCGAGAAATAATTGATAAACAGCCTAAATTGATAGCTGTTTTTCGTATGCAAGAGATTCCTAAAAGCCGACGAAGTCTTTATAATTATTTTGCCAATTGTGCAAATCACTTGCATTATCCCCGCTTCCAAAAATGCCATCCTGTTTTCACGTACAATTAAACTTTTATTTTCTCATTAACACATTCGAGAATTTAAAGTCAAGCATATAAACAAATCCACTGCAAAGATGAACCTCAAGCATTAATTTCCTTAATCGCTGCAAATTGAAGCGCGAACAGTGAAAATTGTGACGTGTGTACACCTGGCACTCCCATTGAATGAGCCAACGCCAAAACCGATTGAGCCACTCTTGTTAGTCAGTAGTGTGATTGAGCCAACCATTATTAGGATTGAGCCGCTTTTTGATAATTAGTAAAATGCATTTTATTGTGGGAGAACCAAATGTATCCAAATCTTATCACTCCCTTGATTGATCCATGATCCGAAAATTTGCCAATGAATTAAATATAATGGCTAGTGATTGAGCCACCAATTTATTTGCCGTTGTTTATGTCCCTGCGTTAATAATTTAACTCAGAAATTTCAAAATTGCAATTTACTAGTTAACGGTCAATGCAAAGAAAAGTTAGCTAATCTAAGGCCTATAAAGTGTCCGTTTTAAATTTGATTAATTTTGGTGAGTAACATTCAGGATATTCAGCAAGCAAGCGAATTGAAATGACTTATGTTTTCATATTTTCCGTTTTCCGAGCGACTATGTATACATAGGAACAGGGACGGATCAACCATAGGTGTAACGGAGATATGTTGGGGGGGGGCGCCGGGGTGACTCCGACAAACTCGGCACTCCCACCCTCCACCTTTAACGTTTTTGAGGGGGGGTGTAACCGGGATTTGGGGTGGAGGAGCCCTTCCCCTAAATGGGGCGGGGTTTTTTCATAACGCCCTCCACGACCCATGGCGGACCTCCCCCAAAAAGTTTCTATTTGTACTCCACAAATCGCATTTCCAGCCATTTCTAATGCTAAAAAGCATAAAACCCATGATGTAATTTTAATATAGACAGCGGTTTTAAACTTGTAAGTTTCAATGTCAGCATGTTTCTACGTTAAAGTCCTTGAGGGCTTCAAGCCGAAAATTTGAACTTTTCTGAAAATTACAAAAATTACCCTAAAAATACGCTAATTTTTGCCAAGTTTTGCTCCTTCGGCGAGACAACCCTTGCTAGTTGCGTCTCCCTCAAGAATTTCTGCAGCAGGGGGTGTGTGTGAAAAACTGGCTGGGCTCTACCCCTCACCCTCTTCTACATAACCACCTTTGGCTGGGAGATCCTCCAATCCCCTCCTACCTATTACTACTATGGTCGGTCAAGGTCCGTCCGCCAAATATATCGGCGTCAGCATTTTGATATATATAAACCGATTGGTTTATTACCATATAAATGGAGGAAACTGTGGTTTGCAATCTGGAAAAGGATTGGCTTTTCTTAATTTCAATCCTTTTCCAGATCAGAACTCAGATCCTCATTTCACGCCTGGATATTTAACTATATATACGTACGGAAAATCCTAGTGCACAGTGCATACTGGAGTTGCCTCACCGTCATAGAATTCCGTTGGGTAAGTGTTTGCTTAAATTTGGTTTGAATGTTTGTTTGCGTTTGTCAGGGTATTTTTAGGGTTTTTTCCTGGGGGGGGGGGGATTGTTTTGCAAAAATGAGCCAAAAAAGGTATTTCTTGGCGTATTTTGCATATCATGAGTCAAGTACGTTACGACTGATGGATGGACTGATTTGCTGGTATATTTTTAGGAAATTTCGCATGGGAGCGGGGGGCCTACTTAAAATTGGAGGAGGGGGCAAATTTTCAAATTTCGACTTTTTCCAGAAGTGGCCAAATTTAGATGTTGTCTCCTAAATTTAGGTTTAATTCCAGACATGTGCGGGAGGGGAAGTTTTGAGGGGGGTGTGAACCGAAGGCCGCCGGAAAACCGGATTTTTCCGGTTTTTTGCCCAAAAAACCGGATTCTGGGGGGTGAGGTCGGGTGAGGTCTAGGTCTGGGGGGGTGAACCCCCCCCAGCACATGTATGGTTAAGACTTGAGAATTTTTTGGGACAGGACTTTGCAGCCGGAGGATGGATCGTCAAATTTAGCTCTCGCCGCTCCCTCTGTCCCTGGCTTTTTCCTAAGCTAAAATGTTTGGAGGGGGAAGTCAAGTCTGGGCGGTCTGGAGAGGGGCACAGATTTCTGGGGCGGAGGTGACAATTTTTCTAAAATTGTTTTAAAAATAGCTTGTTTTTTGCTGCTGAGCTAAAAACTATGCAAATTTTAGCCTAATTTTAAGCTTAAAATATCTAAGAAAGACATAAAGATCCAGCGAAGACAGGAAAATTTTCGAGAATTTTTCCGAGCAGTTTTGGGTTCTGGGCGGCCCTCCACCTAAATAGGTGTATTTGTGCAAACGGCTCAACGTGAGATCTCTAACACTTTCTTCTTGCGGGTTGGTTGGGGGATCCTCCAATCCCCTCCCCCCCATTACAACTGCGGTCGGTCAAGGTCCGTCCGCCAAATGTATCGGCCTTAGCATTTTGATATATAACCGATTGGCTTATTACCATATAAATAGAGGAAACTGTGGTTTGCAATCTGGAAAAGGATTGGCTTTTCTTAATTTCAATCCTTTTCCAGATCAGAACTTAGTTCCTCATTTCACCCCTGGATATTTAACTATATATACGTATGGAAAATCCTAGTGCACAGTGCATACTGGAGTTGCCTCACCGTCATAGAATTCCGTTGGGTAAGTGTTTTCTTAAATTGGTTTGAATGTTTGTTTGCGTTTGTCAGGGTATTTTTAGGGTTTTTTCCTGGGGGGATTGTTTTGCAAAAATGAGCCAAAAAAGGTATTTTTTGGCGTGTTTTGCATGGTGAAACGCAAAAAGTTCTCAAAAATGCCAGGATTTAAGCTAAAAATAGCTATTCGTACCAAAAAAACTCCGGCGAAGCCGGAAAAGTTTTGACAATTTGCCTATTTTAGCAAACATTTGGGCTCCAAAAAATATCAGGGGAAGGCATATTCGGGGGGAGATTAATTCCAGGGGGAGCCTGTAAAAATACCCTGATTGTACAGGTATATTTATACTTATACATTTACATCTTCATATACGTATACGCCATTGTGAAGTTTATCATCTCTAAACATTTATACATATTGTGTGTGATAAGGCGTCTGCACGGCCCTCTGGAGGTTTCTTAGTTAAAGTTTTAGTTTCTGTAATAAATTTCCTTTGACTCGTTAACTGCAAAAAAGTTCCGGATGTCTGGTCGATCCCTACTACGTACATTTAAATTTATGTAAATTTTTGGATAACATTTGGGCACTTTATTTATAGCTATGGGGGAAACCCACATTTTCGGATTTTGGCTGGAACTTTTTTATTATAAGGGGTAGCTGAGAACTTTATATATATATATATATATATGAAGTACAAAGGCTTGTTGAAGAGAATTATGTAGGGGCGCGATATGGCCCCTACATAATTTGGATGTAAAGGCATCTGCGCGGCCTCCTGGAGACCGTGTTGGCCTGGTGCCAGCTAATTAGAGGTCAGGGAGGGATAAAAATGTTACCATCCTAAAGCACTCGAGTAGCACTACAAAGTATATATCACCTTTGGTTCAACTTCGAAACTTGAAATTTTTGCACTAGGCGATCGTTACCTCGGTTAATAACGCTAATTGGAAGTGCATTTTCTAGCGAAGTGTTGGTGGCACCTAATATACAGTAAATCGAGGTCGCTGAAAACTATGAGCATACTGCCGTTACCGCCAGAAGTGTGTTTACTTAAGGCTAATTTTTAAAAAATTCCGGCTACGCTGGGATATCATTTCCCATAGGTATTTCACGGTGTCGGTTTAGTCTTGCCTTTTGAACCAAATGCTGACAGAAATGTTTAAACAAACTGCCATTTAGAAGCTGGCATTTTTTGCGGGAGAGGGGAGGGAGGGTGTCCCCACCACTCACATTTTTTGTCTTAGTCTTGAGTCTTAGCCCAAACCAGAAAAGCAGCCCTCCGTAATCGTGCGATTTTTATAGTTCCAAAAGTAGCGCAAATCCATTGCGTAGTTTTTGAGAAATTCATTTTATTCAGAAAAGATTCCAAACAAAATAATCGCAGCTTTGCAAAATGATTTGGCATACTCATTTGGATAAATTGGCGATAGTCATTTTTGAGAGCATTTTTCGAAATGTAACAGAACTGAGCACAAAATCTAAGTTTTCACTCTCATTTCTATTTTATACCGAAATGAGAAAAATCTGGTTCTTGTAAGCGCACTTAGAGTGCGATTTTCCTTTACAATTTTGTATCTTTACTGAAGTGTGGAAGTCTTAAATTTTTAAGTTTAGCTTTCTTAAAAATTGCTTGGTTATTTCCCGTCTAGTTCCCGGTGTACTTGAATTCACCAGTAACATGCTCACTGCAACTTTACATTACTGATATTATGCTAAATTGAGGTTAAAATTTTGCCGACTTTCTTTTTCCAAAATGCCCATGGGAGCCCAGAATTTTGAATAATTCCCGGCTTCGCCAACATCTATGATGTAAAACATCATAATGACGTATAGTCAAGCGGGAAAAACCCACATTTTCTTTCTCGGACCAGATATTTCGACTGGTTTGTGCTACCACGACTTTGATATAGTAAAGGTTCGAAAAACACACCGGCTGGTTCCGAAAAATACACCCACCCTAAGTCGGACTAGAAGCTGCATACGTAGTCCACCCAAACTGTGTCCCATAAACGCGCCAGCTTATGTACATCCAACTTACCAACTTATAACTCCAGCATGGTACTATGAAAAAGTTGGTTTTGAACTTTTGGATCAGTTGGCTACTTTTGGCTCTTGTTCGCTACACTAAAGCTATAGTAGCACCTATTGGTTTGTTGTTGTTTGTTGCTTGCTGCATTAGACATCACAATGTGATAATCATCACCCGAAGTTGCAAAATGTTTAGCGAGGAAACTGGCACCGTAAGGTTGGTAAAAACAACTGAACCAAGTTGCCAGCAGGAGTCTCAAAGCCCGGTCGACATCACGACGGATGACGTCTCCTCCTTTTTAATAAACAAACTCCGTCGGCCTCGGCGTTGCCATATCTGACGGCTAGCCCGAGGAGCAGCACACAGCACAAGTCTTCAATGCAAAAACAATGACAAAAACAGCCTTTGCTCCAAAGTCAGCCGAACTCCACGTGTGCTGTTCGATGATACGTATAGCCTAATACGGGTGGAAGCACAGCGATTGAGTTCGCGCTGTCCTCCGGTCCTTCCTCAGAATCAACAAGGCTGCGTCATCCTCCAGAACCCGCAAGAAGGAAGTTTTAGAGATCTCACGTTGGGCCGTTTGCACAAATACACCCATTTAGGTGGAGGGCCGCCCGGAACCCAAAACTGCCCGGATAACTTTTCGAAAGTTTTCCTGTCTTCGCTGGATCTTTATGTCTTTCTTAGCTATTTTAAGCTTAAAAGTAGGCTAAAATTTGCATAGTTTTTAGCTCAGCAGCAAAAACAAGCTATTTTTAAAACATTTCCAGAAAAATTGTCACCTCCGCCCCAGAAATCTGTGTCCCTCTCCAGACCGCCCAGACTTGACTTCCCCCTCCAAACATTTTAGCCTAGGAAAAGCCAGGGACAGAGGGAGCGGCGAGAGCTAAATTTGACGATCCATCCTCCGGCTGCAAAGTCCTGTCCCAAAAAATTCTCAAGTCTTAACCATACATGTACACGGGGGGGTTCACCCCCCCCCCCCAGACCTAGACCTAACACCGACCTCCCCCCCAGAATCCGGTTTTTTGGGCAAAAAACCGGAAAAATCCGGTTTTCCGGCGGCCTTCGGTTCACACCCCCTCAAAACTTCCCCTCCCGCACATGTCTGGAATTAAACCTAAATTTAGGAGACAACATCTAAATTTGGCCACTTCTGGAAAAAGTCGAAATTTGAAAATTTGCCCCCTCCTCCAATTTTAAGTAGGCCCCCCGCTCCCATGCGAAATTTCCTAAAAATATACCAGCAAATCAGTCCATCCATCAGTCGTAACGTACTTGACTCATGATATGCAAAATACGCCAAGAAATACCTTTTTTGGCTCATTTTTGCAAAACAATCCCCCCCCAGGAAAAAACCCTAAAAATACCCTGACAAACGCAAACAAACATTCAAACCAAATTTAAGCAAACACTTACCCAACGGAATTCTATGACGGTGAGGCAACTCTAGTATGCACTGTGCACTAGGATTTTCCGTACGTATATATAGTTAAATATCCAGGCGTGAAATGAGGATCTGAGTTCTGATCTGGAAAAGGATTGAAATTAAGAAAAGCCAATCCTTTTCCAGATTGCAAACCACAGTTTCCTCCATTTATATGGTAATAAACCAATCGGTTTATATATATCAAAATGCTGACGCCGATATATTTGGCGGACGGACCTTGACCGACCATAGTAGTAATAGGTAGGAGGGGATTGGAGGATCTCCCAGCCAAAGGTGGTTATATAGAAGAGGGTGAGGGGTAGAGCCCAGCCAGTTTTTCACATACACCCCCTGCTGCAGAAATTCTTGAGGGAGACGCAACTAGCAAGGGTTGTCTCGCCGATGGAGCAAAACTTGGCAAAAATTAGCGTATTTTTAGGGTAATTTTTGTAATTTTCAGAAAAGTTCAAATTTTCGGCTTGAAGCCCTCAAGGACTTTAACGTAGAAACATGCTGACATTGAAACTTACAAGTTTAAAACCGCTGTCTGTATTAAAATTACATCATGGGTTTTATGCTTTTTAGCATTAGAAATGGCTGGAAATGCGATTTGTGGAGTACAAATAGAAACTTTTTGGGGGAGGTCCGCCAGGGGTCGTGGAGGGCGTTATGAAAAAACCCCGCCCCATTTAGGGGAAGGGCTCCTCCACCCCAATTCCCGGTTACACCTCTCCCCCTCAAAAACGTTAAAGGTGGAGGGTGGGAGTGCCGAGTTGGTCGGAGTCGCCCCGGCGCCCCCCCCAACAAATCTCCGTTACACCTATGGTTGATCCGTCCCTGTTCCTTTGTATGCATAATCGCTCGGAAAACGGAAAATATGAAAACAGTCATTTCAATTCGCTTCCTTGCTGAATATCCTGAATGTTCCTCACCAAAGTTAATCAAATTTGAATTGTTGAAATTGTTGTTGACTGCTTTACAGATATAATGCAACCGACGCAAACCGCTTTTGTCTAGCATTGAATAAACATGCCCATGGTCCTGTATTCATTGACAGAGAACAGTTCAATGATTTTAACAGTATTCTGTAAGTCTAATGAAAATGTGGATTAGGTTTATAATCTAATAAAAAATTCGATGAGTAACCTAGTCAAAGTTAAGCAAAAATTAGTAAAATAGTCATTGCCATTTCAAAATATCTGATAAATTTATTATAAACTTGTACAAGTTAAAGCGAACTCGAGCAAAATCCCAATCACAAGAAATCAAAATGCAGTAAAACTGTTAGATCAAAGATTCACAGTTTGCGTATAGCTAATTCAGTTATAAATGGAAGATATGGACAGTTTCTATTAACTTGTGATATGTCTGGGTGCCTGTTCTAAACAAGCCAAACATAGAAATCACCAATCTTGATATCAACGCCGAAACTAATGTGCAAACCAGACAGCAAAAACCATAGCCGATTTGATTTGCAAAATCTTCAAATGGGATGACATACTAAATGATATTCATTCGGAAATATGTTTTACGACGATCAGTTAACTATACCTTTAAATGGTATATTATGAATCTTCCACAATCAACAATCCAAAATTTAAACATTCCCAATGGTGGTTTCCAAGAGCAGCTTCGTTGGAATACGATGAAGACTAGAACAGTAATGGGGCAAGCTGACTCTCGTTAAACACAGTACTCTCGGTCAATGTAACGCCGCTGGTACAGACTGCGAAGCATTTGCATGTAGCCATGGTTTAGCCCAGATTGTGACCTATCCAACAAGGAATGGCGAAACTCCCAGCCTGCGTCGATCTTGTATTAACCGATTCTGAAGATATGGCTTTCGACGCATGCGAGTCTTCAATTGGAACCTCGGATCATACTGTTGTTTCATTTCATATTGCGCAACCACGACTTGACGATTTGGTGCCAGTGCAGAATCCATCACTTAGATTTTCTTTGGCTGATTGGGACAGTCTCCGAAACTGGCTGGCAATCGTCTCTAGCCAACCTACAACTTAACAATATTTGGGCTTCAATTGCTGATCGAATAAAGACTGGAATGTATTATTTCTCCCAATGGCTTCTACTCGGCGAAGGTTCAAACCTTTCTTCACCAGACGCCTGCACTTCCTACTGAATCAAAAAAGCCGCACTAAGAAATGGAAGAAACAACAGCTCCCGTCTGATCGCCTAAAATGTCGAATGGTGAGAAATCTGTACAATTCCACACTTCGCGAAAGAAAACGAGAGTATTCTTCTGAAGTGGCCCAATGCATCGACAGAACGTCCGGGTGCCAATGGTGGAGTGCAGTAAACAGTGTCCTCTGTCGCTCAAGTCGCCGAGCCATGCCGCCACTGTCGATCGGCGACGACCGATCGGCGCCTGGCTCAAGAAGTTGTGCAGAAAGCGGATCTGCTAAACATAGCATTTGCTAGGAAAGCCACCACAAAAGAACCCGACTCGTGTGTTCCATTCCTGCAGAAGCAAACCGATGATCGAGTAAATCCTGATTCCACCTGGCAGTGCACTCAGGGTTCTACGGAAGTTGGAAGGAAGATTGGTGATTGGAAGGTGGCGCATATGGTCCCTGTGCTTAAGAAAGGAGACAGAAGCGACCTCGCCAACTACAGACCTATTGCACTTCTGTCCTTGGTATCCAAGGTTAGCGAGCGCATGATACATGCAAAGCGTACAGCTATTTGGAACGCATAAGCGTGCTCAACAGTAGACAATTCGGTTTCCGCAATGCCCACAGTACCATTCACTCGAACATCCTTCTCTCACAATTCTGTGAGAATCGAATGCACAACGGTGGAGGAGCCAGGGAGGCGTTTCGAAACATGTTATTAAGCTTAGGAGCGCTCCCAAGTCCTGCTTATGAGCGAACTTAGGAGAATCGCGTTTCAAAAGAGTTCTCCTTACTAATGATTCTCCTAAATCCTTAGGAGCGCCCTGACCGCTCCTAGCAAAGTTCATTTTTCATTCTCAGTTTTCATAGCACGTCTTTCTTTATTTAAAATTTTATTATTTCTAGGAAATTGGTGTTTGATGTCATTGTGATCTGTAGTTTAATTACGAACTGATTTAAAGTATCTGCAGCAATCCCAGTGCTCCCACTCTTCCTACTTCTACTACTACGTTCTCTTCATTCTTCCTTTTTTCTACCGTCTGCTGAAAAAAGGGCAGGAAATACAAGAAGGTCCCTTGCCCCTGCTTCTTAAAAAATTGACGGATGAGATCAAAATTAAAGCATTAAAGATATAGCACCTCGGATTACACGGATTGAAATTTAATATCCAGAGAATTAATCGAGTCAAACAGATTGAATTCAATCCTGTTACTTTAATGCACCTAGGATTCAAATTTTATTCGAATCCTGTTTCTTTATTCACACTTCAGATTAAAAGATCCACGATTCAATTTTAATTCGACCTGCTTACTTGCTGTTTCTCTAAAGATTAATTTTAATCCGTTAAATCTTCTGTTTTCTTCTTCTTAAGTTTTCTGTTTTATACAGCCGGAGGCAATATATTTGTAATGGGTTGACCCGTCTGAATTCCTATGTTTTGTATGTAAATTGTTTGGAGCGGAGGATTACCGTCCTATCTCCAACACATGTCTCTAGCGCGGAGGGTTTTTTGCCCAAATGTTTCTGTATAATTTTGCAATTATATAGCACTGTTCCATTCGGTTTACATCAATTTCTTTGCTCAGTAAATTATTTTCCAAACGGACACTGTCTGACCTTCTTATACTAAAAATCGGGCGTTAACTGGCTATAGCTTGTGAAAAGATTGCTTTTGCATACTAATTGTTTCATAGTTTTTTCTTAGATTTAGAATTTAGATAAATTGTTTAAAATTAACATACAGATAGATCATAATTTTGCCCACTGATGGTTTGGCCGGGATAATTCACAAAAGTCAGAGTGGTGCAGTGGTTAGAATGTCCGTTTTGAGCTTTTCCGAAACCAGATCAAAACCTTCTCCAATTTAATTTTTACTTTACAATTTTGACAATAAAATACAACAAAACCGCAGCAAAATAACAAATCCGGTGTCGCGATAAAATTCTCCTCCCCCCGGAAAAATTAACCGGTGAAATTTTCCCACCGGAAATGTATCACCGGTGAAATATTTCCACCCGGACAGATATCAGCATTGAAGTTTATGATCTGTCTGCATAATTTCGGAAGTTGAAACCGCAAGAAGAACAAGATTATAAGACTGTAGTGATCAAGTGCAGTCATTTAATCTTACTTTTTGAACAGTAAAAAGTACTGATGCAGCACTCTTAAAGAGAAGAATTTGTGAGTGTTAAATATTATATAAATATTTATAATAAATAAATATATAAATATTAAATATTAGGCGCTTATTTTTGTTTAGAGCTGGGATCCTTCACTCTTACCAGTTTCAGCAGAAACTGCAGGAATTACTTTTGCAGGTGATAAATGTTTCGTGGTAAATGGAAAACGGCCAAAGGGCCATTACATGTTTCAAAAAGTGGCTAATGTTAGGCGTTAGGCGTTAGGAGAATGAAATTCGTCAGATGCAACAATATGCACGAAGAAAAACAAAAAATGAACAGACTAATTTCATGCATACGGCAATATCATTCCCTTTTAAGGGGTAACTTGTTTTAACAATCTTTAATCCTCGATGCGGCGCTCGGTGGACAACTCATTTTTGTTCGCTCTTACATGCATCGTGCATAAACTCAGAATTGCCTCCGAACTGTGAACTTTTTCAAACATGATGATTCAAAGAACGGGTTCACTATATTCATCTTAAACCTATCATAAAAATAAAATTGAAATGTTGGTATTTAATTGTGCATTGCATACTAGGTTTTTCTGTAAAAATTCTTAGTTTTATTCCTACTTTTTCTTACTTTTTTTCGCAAACTATTCCGACTTTATCCTACATAGTTGCTTGAAGTTGGGCAGGAGACCTAAGAAATAACTTTAGGAGAAACTTAGAAGGATTGTTGGGACCATACTGAGGAGAATGGTTAGGAGAATCCTTTAGAAATGCGCTTAGGAGCGCTCATAACTAGGCCTTAGGAGCTCCTAAAGCCCGGTTTATACTTGTCCGTTTGTCCGTTTGGGCGTTTGGGCGTTTGACCGTTTGGGCGTAGACTCAATTAAAATGAAGTTGTTCGTTGTCCGTATGAGGGTGTCCGTTTGGGCGTAAGAAAAGTTGAGCAGTGTTGAATATTTTCTTACGCCCAAACGCCCAAACGGACACACGGCCAAACGGACAAGTATAAACCGGGCTTAAGACGCTCCTAACTATTCTCCTAAGTCGGCCCTAAGCGCGCTTAGGAGCATACTTAGGAGAATCTTTTGAAACGCCTCCTAGAATTGTTGGCCTGAATCTCGCAGCTGCATTCGACACGCAGTCATTGGTTTTATCTCGCAAAAGAGACTCGCACCTAATGCATGCGCTACGCCTCGGACACTCTCACTTTATCAACACTGCCAAACTCGTTGGGATGCTCAGGCGATATTAACAGTTCCTCTCGGAGAACGCCCGGTTCCGCTTCAACGTTGCACTCATTAGTAATGGAGTACAATCTTCCGCTGTTTACCAATATCCCCAATACGCTTTCAGAGCACTGGAAGCAGTGCAGAACTCAGCAGCTCGACTGATTTCAAACTACCATCTTGATCCTTTGCGACACAAATAACTTGGGTCCGCGATTTGTCTTTGTTCTGGCAACTGGCAAATGGGAAGGGACCGCAGCCACTTGTTGATCTAATTCCGACTAGGCTATGCCTGAGGAGGACATCTCGTCTCTCGACAGATTCGGATGCACGACGAGTTCCATCGTCATGATCACCATCATCAAAAGAATTTTATACCATTTACAACACGGTTGTGGAACGATCTTCCAGACGAAGCATTACACCAGCGAACACCGAAGGCATTCCGAAGATCCGTTTACCACTATCTGCGGAATCATCCACATCGGATGCCTACCTGACGAAGTAACTGAAAACGTAAGTAAGTACTGGAATCATTCTACTTGTAAGAATAACTAGCGCTTGACGCATCGCTTAATTCGACCGTAATTGAGTAAATCTGGTAATATTCTGGCAGTATCCTGTTCGAGAAAGTGCAAACAGGAAAATTATGTCAACCAAAAACCATTTATATTAGGGAAAGTAGAAAAATGACCATAATGTATCCACCCCTCTTAAAACTACTGAGCATAACACTCCAGAAGGTCAAGGAAGATACTGGTAAAAGTATATGACGGCCAATATGCTGCACGAGATACGGTGAGACGGCTATACTATAAAGCTTTGAATTTATTTAGGACTGTATGTTGCTTTTCGAAACATGTCTTGGAGGAAATTCTAACAAAGTTATTGCAGTATACTTTACTTTAAGATGTTCTCAGACAAAATGGAATTCACATTTTGTTCATAAAACTGGGTATTGTCTTTGCATTAAAACGTGCCTAGATGGTCCTGTTTAAGTTTCGGTTTTAGTTTGAACTCATCAATATATGGAAAAAGAAGAATGCAACTTAAAGGTTACGCGATTGAGATTTGGATGGGTGGACATTACATGGACGATTCCTGGAAAGCTATTTGGAACAACACTTGTCATCTGCCGTGAGATAAATTAATACAGATAGACATAATTTATTATTTCTAATGTTTTGTCAGAGAAACAAACAAAAGTGTCCAAGTTTGCTACAATCTTCAATGCGATGAATCTAAAATTGCTATTTTAATCCCAATCTACAATAATTTAGAAAGTTCTTTCCTAAGAATTGAAGGCAGACTGCAACGCTTTGACTTCATAATTCAACTGATAAAAAACCCAGTATGAGCACATATCGCAAGCGTACACTGAAAAACAAAGTAGACAGTGCTGATTGACCAAGGATGGGTTGTAAAAACTTACCGCTCTGCTATGACAGCCCTATTGACTGCAAACAACTGGCCAAACCAGGCCGACGGCTAACACCGACAGACGACTAAACGGTCCGACGGCTGCCGGCTCAACGGACCGGACACTCAGCCGTGCCGAAAGCCGGCCCAGCCGGCAGCCAGGAAGTCCCCAAATCTTTACTTCCCTATAGTACAATACACTTACATAAATATACTAGCGAATATGAATCTCAGAATATCCATGACTGATTAAAGAAAAACGCCATTTAAATGGTTTGACTGTTGCACACAAATATTTCTTGCTACACAAAGGAATCTGTAGCTAAAATCCATTATCAAAAGTTTTGTTTTTCAGGCTATGCCATAAGCTAATGTGAAGTATGATTTCAGATTTGTCAGACAGGCTGATTTTCATTGGACGGAAAAAACTACAAACTACGGTCGATGTCTGCATTCCGACCTATACTACGGTTCGGGTGGACTCGTAATTGCAGGCTGCTATGCCGGTCGCAGCGTAATGTGCCAAATACAAGACAACCCTGATAAAGTCTGCATAGGCACGCATTCAAATTCGTTCATTAGTTTTTGCCTTAGGTCTCGTTCTCCTAGCTTATCGCAGGTTTTGTTTATATGTAAATTTACTTCTTTCAATCTTCTGTGACAGATTGATAATTAAATTGGAAATGATTTGGAATAACTAGGATCATCCCTTTGGATTGTGCCATGCAGTTGTTTTAGAAGCGGCGCAACAGATTGTGGAAACAAGTGCTGAGCATGCTCTGTACCAACTAGACAGTTTGGCAAACTTTGATTCTTTCTCATCCGAAGGGTGGCCTTCGCTACAGATGAAACTTTTAGCAATTTTCAACTACGCTTCAGATGATACGGTCGATTACTACTTTGACACATTGGTATTGCTTAGTTTTATAATGACAAACTTTTGCGTTTGAATGAAAACCGTTTGGGATGTTTTGGTTAACAAGGGTCATTTCAGTGCCTAACTGGCTGTGATCTGAACAATTCATACAAAACCTGCCTACTTGGCAGATATTTTTGAAGGTTGACATTACAAAATTCCGGAGGTACTTAACTGTACGCAAATCACTCGCACTGTTTCCGATTTGCATCACAGGGTGTTATTTAATTTTCTTCTGAGGCAATGACTTCTAGCATTCTGACAAATCAACTTCTTTGGCCCATCAACTCACTTCATACATCCGTAACTGAATTCTAGAAGTCATTGCCTCAGAAGTAAATTAATTATATCACTGCGAAAGCAAATCTGAAACTTTAGGGTTTTTAATCACCTTTTCTACCTGAGGTTATGTTTTATGCTGTATCCAACTTCGTGACACTCCTTTCAGAATTATATGTTATGCCCAGAACAGCTATCCCAACGCCTTTTTAAGGACAACCATAGAAATTCATATTTCAAATTCGTGTAGCAAAACACTAAATTTTCTTGGACTGAATTTCTACAAAAAGTTGGAGAAAAAGCTGCTTTGAGCTGCAACCACCACCAGCTGCCAATGCTCAACAGGTCCTTGGAACCCTGGAACCAGTGACGCCAGCCCAGGCCTATTCCGACCAGCAGTTGCAGCAAAAAGGCCACTGTTATGATCCGTTCAACGAGGACTCCCAACAAGGACATTCTCCCGATATGGATGAGCTGGGGGAGAAAGGCGACACAAACCAAGACCACAAGTTCTACAGCTTTTCCGGCGATCTACGACAGTGGTGTAGGACAAATGGATTCCGAACCTATGAACGTCGTCAATGCTTTAGTGGGAAGAGTCGTCTAGGCAATGGATCCGGCAGTCAAAGACAACAGACAACACCCCTGTGTTTGCTGATGGCAAACATTCTTCTGCGAGCTGAACAAATACTGCAGCCTGTTCAGACCTTGAGGTTGACGATCAGCTGGATGATGATATTTTGACAATGATGACAAGGCAGGAAATGCTGCAGCCCCTGTTCTGCTTGAACTGAATGTGGCGGCCCCGACTCCTCAGCCTCCTGCACTGAAATTTGGTACTGTTCCAATTCTCAAACATGGTGCATCGAGAAGCCGTGATCGCGGCGCGACAACACATTGAGCTGTTGCTCTGAGATTGCATTGCTGTACACCATTCAGCCTAAATCCATAAGCGTTGCTGTTGTGATTTCCGGGCCCGTCAGCCTAAAAGGCTATATGAGGCACATCTGAAGTCCAGCATACGTCGTCGTAGTTCGCTAGCCATAAGCGCATCATTCAAAAAGCCGGAATAGGCAAGAATGAGGAGAAGCAAGCAACCACTCGGTAGCATAATTTAAGCACTTGGATAGCATCAGTGCAATGCCATGCCCTCGGGAACAGAGCCCATTTGCGCCGTTGACCAGACGGATGCCAGGGGACACCTGTGGGATCTCCATTTGATGTCCGTCGGATTTCCCACGTTCATAAGCGTCACTGAAACTATTGCCAATAAAAGACGTCCGTTTGCAGGACCCGTTTATTTGTAGTGGATAAGTGCTGCTCTCTTGAGATGGATTTCAACTCTGCTAATTTCCAATGCTCGATTATGGGCATGCCACGTTATGAGACACGGGAAGTGCAGACGGTTTCTCAGAAAGTTGTCGTTTTGTCTAGAAATATTTCGAGACTTTTGGACAACTTTCAGGACATTTCGAAAATGTTTTGAGACACACTATGGAATCATGTAACATGTTTTGAGAATCTGAAAAATAATTCAAGGCTTTTGAAAATAGTTTGAGTTATGACAGTTCGAAATATGAAAACCGACTTTAATTGTAAAATATGTCTCGACATATAGCCTAGAAATATGAATATGCTTCGAAAGCCACTTCAGACATGCAAGATTCAGCCGGAGGCAGTGACCTAACCCATAGCCTTCGGTTTATGTCATCGACGTTCTACAGATTGAGTTATCCATACATAACTGAACCAGTCTTCGAATTCTGAGAAAGCCTGCCAAACTTTCGAGAAAGTTTATCAAACTTTCGAGACAAACTTTAGAGACACCTTTTCCAACTTTCTGAGAAACCTTTTGCACTTCCCGTGACTTATAACGTGACATTCCCATTAGTAAAACCAGGATACGTTACAAGATTATAGATAGGCTTCCAGTTTTGAGAAAATAAGTTTTATTGGATTCCCTTTCTATCTACTAACTAGCTAGCTTAGTTGCAATTAGCATATAGTTAATAGCTGACAAAAACAGTCAAAACCGTGCAGTATTCTTCCAGCAACAAAACGAAATACACGAAAAAGTTGCACACAGCAGTTCTGAATCGGAGGAAAGGAATCGTCGGTAATCAGTCAAGGAAAAAATCAACACACAGAAGACATTCACAAAAAATTTGACATGAAAAATCGAGTGTCTCTTATTTACTGTCTAGTCACAGATGTTTCTTCTCCTAGTTTTTCCGAATTTTTATTTTCTTTTTTAGGAACATAATATCTCCCTGAATGTAGTCTCCCCACTACATCTTGTTCATAGCCGCCTGGCGGCAAAAAATTACCCCTCTAATTACTC
This sequence comes from Trissonchulus latispiculum, assembly GCA_030248195.1. Lineage (NCBI taxonomy): Eukaryota > Metazoa > Nematoda > Enoplea > Enoplida > Ironidae > Trissonchulus > Trissonchulus latispiculum. The sequence goes on along the minus strand of JASAND010005828.1, from coordinate 79,396 downwards.
TGCGCCAGAACCTCCAGGCTACCATCTGTACCATCCACTGTTTTGAAACAAAACCTCAAAACCGCTATCATTTTATTCACAGACATCGCAGTGACCCATTTCAGGCTGATTGCCTTACGGTCAACTATTTTCTATTGTAAATTTTGTCACACTCTTGTCACTTCCACTAGTTAGCGAGTTCCACAGCATAGCAGAGCATAGTAAGGTAAGTGCCAAAAATATGCGCTAATAATGTTTGCCCAGTGTCTGTTTATCTTAAGCACCTTAAATGGAAAATAGTTTTCGGGTTCTACGATAAAGATAACCTCGTAGACAAGAAAATGGGCAATTTCGAATATGACTCTGCGTCAAAAACAGCTTGGAGCTTAGTGTCTCTCTCAGCACGGAGATTAGAGCTAAAATCTGAAGTCATTTCTAAAATATGTGACCCCGAAAACCACCAGATGCAGTTTTCCGGGCGAAAAACGGACATAATAGATTTGAACCTGGCCCCCATAGCGATGGCGTATTTTTGAATGAGTTCACCGATTAGGGTTTTTGAGCGAGTGTGGACAACTTTGGAGCTTGGATTGTATCGTCCATGGCTTCGGTAACCTCCTTCACAAACTTAAAAATCCACTTCTAACCCATCACCTCAATAACTTCCGTCCAATTACCTTCCATACCACAAAGATACCCCCAAATTTACATTAAATTAAATTAAATTCCACCCAAGTGTCCCCCTCAACCACTACCCCCAACACTGTACGAAATTACCTCGCATTACTATTACCAGAAGTGTGAGTATTTAAGTATTTATGGCGTCATCTAATGCTATAGGAACTCATTTCTGCGTATATGCTACGGGAAGAAGGCACAACTGTTGAATTCTATCAATTTTTGCAATTTCTTGTTGCTGGAATGGAAATGTTCATCGAAAGCGCTGACATGCCATTGAATTCAGTCTTAAATTTGACCACACTTGATTTATTTGTCTTAGAATGCAACTTTGGCTCAACAATATGCTCGAGGTAAATCGTGTACCAGCATAGACAGAGCTGCTTCGCAAAACGCATCGATAATCATTATACATAATATAATTTCACTTCGATGTAGTGTCCATTAATTAATTAATTATTTATAAAATCAATTTTTAAGTGAATTTAAAAGTTTCTTAAATTTATCTAAAGTTGGACAAGCTTGGCTGCTTCACATTTCACTCATTTAGGCAGCACAAACGAATCCAGATGACAGAATATTAAGCACAGCTGCATTCAATCTTTAGACTGCACGAAACGTTTGAAAGTTTCATTGGCACTTGATGTCACCAAAGGAATAACCCCCTATAAAGTTTATAAATACATGACGATAAAGTACAAATTCGACATCGTGTAAATGTTTGTGTTGTCATTCTGTGTGTGGCAATTGTCAATCGATATTTTCTAATGCGTGATATAACAGGCAAGAGTTGCCATTGGAGAATATATCTATCAAACCCTGATCTATTCCCAAATGCACATTTTTAGGGGTAGAAATATTATCTCAGATGATTGCGACGATCGTGAAAGAAGCATCTTTCAGAGCTATTTTAGAGTCGCTCTACTGCTACCATACACTGACAGAATTCGTGTTCACAGCTCCATGACAGGGTTTTCAAACTTCTACTGTATATTTCGGCATGACTGTTGTTTTTTAGAACTAAGGTAATTCACTTCCGAGATGGAAATCAAGGCGACTGCTTTACCATAACACCAAGCGGCGACGTTAAGCTGGGACAAGAGGAAGGTAGTCAGTTGCAATTTAGCAAAGCTTAGTATGCATTTGTTAGTACTTAGTTTTGTATGCTATCAGTGACGTGAAGATTGACTTTTGCTTCGTGCAAGATTGAGCTGGTAAGGCTGTTCACTGAAACAGAAATACATTGGAGTTTGGAAAATGGCTTTTGTTAATATCCAAAACGTGCATTTTAAGTACGACAGCATCGCTTTTAGTCAAGACTCATTCTGAACTCCATTGACTCTGACATTACAGCACAAGACAAATGCGCTGTGTCACTATCATTGAGAATCGAAGCACAGGCTCGGCACACCAGCGGATTTCAGAAAAATACAGCTGAAGTTTAAGATTCTGACAAATTAGAAAATTATGATTAGCAAATAACCATAATTTCAGGCCTTCATTTAGTTCTTGATGTTTCTCCGCCAAACATTGTGTTCGATCTAGAGCAAGATATTGGTCCTAAGCTGATAATCCACCCGAAAGAACAAACTCCCTGTCCTCTAATTGATGGATTTACTATTGGAAAGAAACAAACAGCAAGCTTTGGTGCTATACTGGTATGTTTTCCTAAACTCGAAAAGTATAATTTTTCTACGAACATATTGCAATAAAACATACAAAGCAATAAGCCATGCAATATATTCAATATCGATATTTAAATGAACAAATTTGGTTCCTGTCGTGCTCAGATTGTACTCCCTAGTTTACTTGGCTATTCAAACGAATTATTCCGAACAGTCGACGAAGCAATGATATAATCTCACGTTGTTCATACAAAAATATAAGTGTCCTTGATTTATGGCAAGAATAAGAGTGGCACACAGTGGAATATTGGATGAATTTTGTGTTTTTGCAGAAGAAAGAAAGTAAACTACAGACAAGAAGAAGCTACTGTATTTTGCTCGCTGACGATGTTGCAAACACTGACTCATTTTATTCCAATAACAGCTATCACGTGGAGGTAAGCAAGATTAGTAGTTTGACTGTAACAAAACCGATTTGATGCAAAGCTAGTCAGCTCTCTAATTCATCAGGTTGCAAACTCTAGTCGGTTAGAAATGGAATTTCTTTTTCAAATAATCAGCTAATTTTAAAATTGACCAATTACTAATTACTAGTGGAACTTAAGGCGGTGCCCATTTTTTGGGTCACTTTTCGACTTTCTCCGATCTCTCTGATTTTTACATGTTTTATTGTCCATTCTGTATATGTTAACGAGTTTTTAAACTTAAAGTAATAAGTTTTGCGGTATTTGAACGATTTCACCTCAATCATAAGATCTCATGGGTTTAGGAAATTAGAAAAGTTATCACAGTTTTGCGTGCGCCAGAGAAATTCCAGGAATAAAAAAAGGACCCGTCCAAGCTTGGTATCATATTATTTTCATGTTTCTGCACTGTGTTCTGTCCGAATCAAAATTTCAAAATAGGTTTAAAAATTTTTAACGAATTTTCGAAGTATTACAATTTAATTGGCACCAAATTTTAATACCTGAGAAGTTCATTAAAATGATTCAAAGACCTCATTTAAAATTCTAACCCTGCAGATCACAGTCCAGATAAATGGAACTAATATGATATAAAGTTTGAACCGATCAAGTTTGCCATTCGTGAGGTTTCCTTTGCGCACACAAAAATAACAACTTTTTAATCTCCTATGTCTTTAATAAAATGCAAACGAAAATTAAAGCTACAAACTTTCCTTGCTGAAAGAAAAATTTTAGCAAGGATATTTCTGCGAAAAGCCCAGATAAACAGAAGTATGAAATGTTTGAATTTTTCAGAAATTTAAACTTCTGTAAAACTATTAATCACATTACCATTTTGTACATATCTAATTAATGAATATTAAAAGCTTTATACGGAACGTTAAAGAACATTCTCCTAAGTTCCAGAACGGAACTTAGGAGAATGTCTAGGAGCTGTCTAGGAGAGAGTTAGGAGGCCTTCCAAATCCCTTTCAAAAGAATTTTTCTAAATTTAGCTGGCGCTGCTCCCCACCTAAAGGAAAAGTTAGGAGTATTGAATAGTACTCCTAGCCTAACACTCCTCCTCCCATCTTTTGCCCTGAAATTGGTCTGCTGCCTATGGAAACAGTTGGTAATATTAGTGCTAATTCAGTAACTGTTGATAAGAATTAATAATAATACTAAGTTAGAAATTCGGATCTCAGATTTGATGAGTCTGAGTATTTTGGTAAACCCCAACAAATTCCGTGGTGTTCCTGGAATTGCTTTACCGAGAATTAAATAAATTGGTGAATAAGTGACTAAAATGACGAAATGCTGTGCAATGCTATGCTTGATAAATGTGAAAAACAAAATTATGGCTGCATGTGTTTGCAAGTTTTTCGGTTGGAAACTATAAACACTGCTTTTTTTCGGTTTTGTTTAATACCGATCGCTAAGATTAGAAACTTTCCACCAATTTTCAATTCCAATGTCAGGAAGGTACTTCTGTATTTGTCTGAGCATTCCCTGTAGCCGAGCTTGGATACGTATACGCTAAACATGGAAGTTAATTCTTCGTTTTGGGCAACGATTACTTCCTTCTATTGCAATTCTTCAACATTAATAACCACATCTAGTCTGCAACTAAAATGTTAAAGTCCTACTTGATTACCATTCTTGCTAGAACAATTGCAGTGACTACTCTCTGAGGAGGAACCGATGGTTGGACAAATATGAAAACCTTCTGGATTGCTAATCTTCATTTATGTATGATTAGGCCAATATTTATGTATTTACTGTTGCAGACATGCAGGCTTTCGTGCTACCAGAAGCATGTTGCTAACACATGCAAGTGCTACGACAAAAGAATTCCATATGATACTTCTCTGAGTTTGGCTGGTTGCCACACGGAATTTTCATACTGTAAGAAGAATGCTCTAGCCTAACTCTATTGTAGAATTTTGAATTCAAGAGAAGACTAAATTTGAAAAGAAAGACAGGTTCGTGATGAGTGTGCGAAATCAAGATCCCTAATAATTTTAAAAGAAGTCTAGAACACAACCATTTATTTTTTCACAATACAATTTATTAAATCAAATACAACTTTTCATAAGAACAGTAAAAATTCCGACCGTGCTCAACGTAATCAGCCCCCCAACCCCCCTGACCAACCTTTAGTCCGTCGAGTCCTTGGATTTGAACTGGTGAAGGCGATGATTTGAAAAAGAGAAGTGACCGACTATTCCGAAATTCCCCTTCCTTTTATAGTCAAAAACTAATTTGCATATTGTACGAACTTTGAATTTCAGCATAGCTAAAAGTGGAAGAAGAAAGCTAGCTAAATTTCGAAGCCAATGGCTTAACACAGAAGTAACAAAAGAAATTAATGTTTATAAAGAATTTCATAGAATTCTGCTACGCTGCTGCGTATATTCCCACACTATCTATCTATCTAGTTCTTTTAATTTTATTGGAATATTCCATACTGTTCCTATTCTGCACTGCTTGATTTTGTTGAGTCCTTGAAACAAGAAGTAATGCTATGCAACTATGATTTGTCTAAATACAAGGACAGGGTCGGCAGTTGCGTATGCTCACTTTTTCTACCGTAAGCAACCCCCCTGCAAATGTGACCTATCATTCGTCAGTTGAAAAATGATGGGTCTGTTTTGCGGGGTGGGTCGAATGATAGGTCACATTTGCAGGCGGGGGTGCCTTCCTATAGAAAAGAGTGAGCATACGCTATTGGGTACTGGGTACTGATTTGCGGAGGGGGGGTCCACGAGGTACGCAATTGCGGGGTAGGGGTGGGCCGTTAGCGTGCAGAGCATGGCTCGAGAGCTGATAACAAAGAGTCTGCCAGCTGTCACACTCTTATCTATTATGTACTCTTTGTAATAGTGAGTGACCGAGTAATACATCCAATACAACGGAAACAGCCTCCTAGATTTAGAAATAACAGATACAGTGTAAAAAACAGATTTGAAATATGGCAAAATTTTATTTTCAAATTACAGAAATTGGAAGTTTCCGTTTTCCTAACCTGTTTGATAAACAACCGACCGTCGACCATAGGATAACGTGGTGGGGGATAGGGTGCAGGCTACTCCTATACCGACTTCGCTGTACCTTTTTTCTTACCCTCAGTGAGACGAAAAAAGGCAGACCTCGTCCGGAAGGAAACAAACTGGTAGACCCCTCACTTTTCACAATGTTCACCAAAACTTTTACATTTTTTGCAAATTTTAGCGATTTTTTCAAAAAATTTCTTTAGCTAAAATAGTTATTTTTCAGTAATGTTTCGCTAAAAATGTAAACAGTCTGCAATACTTCCTAACTTTGGGGTAGATCCCCTTAAACTTTTGGAATCTTAAAGGGTAACCCCTCGTCAATGTCGGGGCAGACGCCGCCAGATTAGAACCCTGTGTTATGTTGCCGTCCCATTTCAAAAATCATCGGACAGTCCCCGCCAATCTATCAAAAACCATTGAACAAGGCTGGCCCGGCCTGCTTGTATTCAGCGTTTGGTGCCAACGAATTGAAGCCTTGAAACTACATCAGAATTCGTGCGTACTGAGCCTGGGAGTAGTTAGAGCTTGGTTGGAAAAGCTAGTTTCTGAAGTAAGTAGCGTCTGAAAGCCGCCTTACCTTTATTCAGGGGAATGCCTGTGGAAAAAGGCAGGACCTTACACTGGCAATGTTGGAAAATGGCAAGATCATTGCAGATGTCCGCCAAAATGTGAAACACGCTTCTATGACGTTACAAGATCAACAATTTCAGCAGACCATACCGTATATATTATTTTTATATTCTGTTTAGTCTTAAAGGTAGTTAAACTTACGAAGGCTATAATTTTATATCTTTTGTTTACCATTTGTCCTGGACTATGCAGCTTATGCAGCTAAAAAAGCGATAGCTTCCTAGTTGTCGCGATAGTTTCAAAGAATTGCTTCACACTCGGACCTGTGAAGTCCCATCCACAAACTTCAAGTATTACATTATCTGCCCCCATCTTAATATTTGTTTCTTTTCTTTATCTGTACTAAATGAAAACAAACGTATTTTAGGTACGTCGACAATACTACAATATTAGGTAAGCTACATAGGAAACCATTAACCTACCTGCGAGTACTTAAATGTAATGTATGTAATATATAATGTACTAATCAATTCGCTGACTTTGTGATTAGCAATGTTGCAGCTTTCAGTCAAAGATTTATGGGTTGCCCCAGCAGATATGTCAGACAGAAGGCTTTAAATGGGAGACCATTTTGTCCTATTTCTTTCCTTCAGGATGTCTTTGTGGTTGTATCACTCAAACCTCTACCAAATTGCTCTGGAACATTTTTGCTTACTGAGCTTGCAGCTTCTGTTGAAAACGCTGTAAATTCCAACCATATGAATTTGATATAAATAAAGCAACACATTTTGGCGATAATCCGCTACAAATAAAAATAATGTGGACATTTCGGGTTTAATTAAATTTCTCAATCTTTTCTCCGAAATGCCTCCTTTTTTAAATTTTTTCGAGTTTGGAAGCAGCAATACAGGTCAAAAAAGTCCCTTGTGCATCAAGTAGCAAACACGACTTTTTTCGAGCTTTCACACACTTGATAAATCTGTTCAAGTCTAATTTTGTGTTTGAAGGATGCAGTAGTTACACATCAAAAACTTTTTAAGCATTCATTATACAAAACGGATACAGGCCTATTACACTTGAGCTCAAACTCAACAACACCAATTTCACAATGCACAAAACCCCAAAAACGTTCAAGGTGAAATTTTATTCAAAACATTTTCAATTTTTGGATCTCACAGTACCGTAACCTACCGTACCCGCGGATTTAAGGTTTCAGGAACATTCCGGTCTGTCACAAACATATGTATGTGCCATTGGTTATATTTGTAAACTACCACTACTACAACGAGAATACTTTGAGGCACTGGAAGCACCCCAAAGCGACATATAAATTATTCTCGTAGCCCATCCGTGGCTTTGATTATCCTAAAAAACTGCTACACTAATCAAATAATCACTTTAATGCAGTTAGCCCCAGATAGTACATTTTTCACTGATTTGGTACACGAATTTAGCAATCGTAGTTTTAATCTGGTTTTCAAAAGTGTTTTAAACTTTTAGTAAATGCAAATTTGGAATCATGTGAAAAGCAAATCGTACAATGCACATGGACGTGCTATGCAAGCACGAATAGAGTTGTGCCTGTTGAACCGACCGAGCCGGGACCGGAGGCCCGATTTACGGCCCGGCGGCCCGGTGTAGGCCCGGTCGGCCGGTGAAGGACCGGCATACAAAACACTGTGCCAAACAATAGTTAGTGCTATTTATTACAGTTTAGACAGCTCGTGGAAGCTTGAAGTTGACTTTCTAGTGAAGATATTTTGGAAAACAAATTGAAAAACGATTAGTGAAAGTTTGACCGGGCCTGGCCGGAACTCCTAGGCCAAGCAGGCCCGGTAGGCCCGGCTCGGGCCGGGCCTTCCCGGCTGACCGGGCCCGGGCCGTGCCTACCGCTCCAACAACCGGGTCCCGAGGCCCGATTCAAGGCCCAGGCACAACTCATGCACGAATGCATTATTTGCCGATAGTTTTCTGGTCTTAATTCTATTGCTGGCAAATTTTACCCTGCTTAGTTGGAGATTTGTGATGTGGCTGCTCCCACATTTAAAAATATGCCTGTAGCTGGCCACCTAGCCGTTAGTTTTGTTATAATGAAATAATGAAAATATTTGAAACGTATCAGCATGAAGTGAATTTGCATATGAATGAGATAGAAACCAGTGCTGTTAAAATCGCATTGGAAAATGATATTAAAACTAGTAACTAGCACCGAACGGTGCCTGAGACGACGTAAATCACTTACCATTGCAATTAGTGGTATTGATTTTTCATCGCGGTTGGGTTCCACTATTTAGATATGGGGACCTACATGGGTTTAATGGATTTGTTTCTTCTGTAATTTGTCACTTTAGGTTTGCAAAAATTGCTGCATAATCTTGGTTTCGTTTAACAGGAACTGCAACATCTGTCTCTCAATCTGCTTATTTACTTTCAGCAGCATTGCAGAAATATATGTCTATTTGCAACAGAGTGATCATCTTACGCTGGCTGAAAAATACATGATAGATGTAAGGTCAAAAACTATATGCCGTCTATTAATACTGTTGTTTGCAGAATTTCAGAATTTATTAGAAGCTGCACAGGAATAAAATCGCCCTCAGATGCGCTAGGACGTCTAATCAGCATTTGGACTCATAACACCAGCTCCATTTTGTTAAAAAAGTAAAACTAAAAGTCCAAGTCGTCTACAAAACAATCACCAATTAAAGTACGATAATTTTACTTATCAGATTTGTTATATCAGTAAATTTAAAGTTTGTTTTAGGAAGTAACAATGCTGTCTGACATGGCAGGTGTGGCGGCAATTTTGTTTGGCTTCTCCATTGTTACAATCATAGAAATAGCTTTTCAAATTCTGCATTCAGCCCGTAAATTCTACATTTTCCAAAGCCAAACTGTTAAGAGCCCAGAATGTCCACAGTGAAGAAACTCTGGGACTTCTAACTCTAACTGTTTGGCATTACGACAGCATACATTGGTTATCAGTTTTATACTTCAATGCGCAGTTTGTTTCCGTGTAAAACAATCTAAGTACACAAACCAAGTAAAATTCATGGAATTTCTGCCATTTTTGTCTGAGTTGCAAGAAAAGTTTTGGAGGAAGGAATATATTCCCCGGTGTTATTGTATGTAACGCATGTACACTGTTCTTATTGTCTTCAGCTTCTGCTATCTTTAACACATGGCCTAGTATGATTATGTGTTAGAGTCAACAGAAATCGATCAAAGTAACACCGTAGGATTTTAGAAGACTCTGGTCTGAATTTGTTTCTGATGTTTCATCGAATTTTATCATATAATTCTTCCAAAATTTAGCAATACGCCCTGGCGTTATTTGTTTCTGAAATTCTCCGCAGACATTATCGATTAGAGGATGCCCATGCATAGACTAATCAGTAACAAACATTGAATACGATTAAGCTTAGTGGCAGCACATTGACAGGAGCCAAACTACTGCTTCTACGTTTGAAACTTAAGCTTTGCCCTCGGTTAATTTGAACTTTTCTAATTTGAACTCTAATTTGAACTCTTCTAACAAACTAATTTGATCCTCTTCCTTTATTTTAGCCAAGACACCAAGAACTGAATAAGCAATAGTTGCAGAAGCATAGTGGTTAAGACAGTAGTCTGAAGCCACAATGACCCGAGATCGATTCACAGTTCAATGTGCAATTTTTAATTTTGTATTGGTATAATCAAGAGTACATAATAATTAAGAGTGTGACAAGAGTCAAGCTCTTAGTTATTAGGCTTGTGGACATGATCTGCACGATAACTGCTGACCCCCCACAAATTAGACCCATCACTTCAAAGAAATTCGCACGCTATGCCTACGTTCTAAAGCTCGAAAACACAACTACTCAGTTGGTTCAATGTACGTCTGTTGCGAGCTTCAGCACGCAAGCATAGCGTGCGAATTTCTTTGAAGTGATGGGTCTAATTTGTGGGAGGGGGGTCATCCGTTATCGTGCATATCATGTCCCCAAGCCTTATAACTAAAAGCTTGACGCTTGTCACACTCTTAGTTATTATGTACTCTTGGTATAATTTATTGAATACAGAATGTGTGTAGCGTAAAGACTAGTAAATCTATCTTGATTCAAAATCCTAAAACGTACAGTTAGAACAAAGCGGTTAAGGTTTTTGTAAGTACACAATCGCAGTATCTCCTGAAAATTTTAGCTGACTTTTTGCATGAAAGGTAAAGGTTTCTAATGCATTTTGCTTCTTCAAAAATAATTAATTGCAGTAATTTCATGACACTTATTTTTCACGACAGCTGCTGTCCACGACGATACTAAATCTTCAGAAAGCTGAATTCAGGTGTCTAAATAATTATTATTAGTTACTTATTAATTAACTCTATCTGTATGGCTCCAGGGCGGAATGTTTCTCCTTTTAGGGGTATACTTGTTAAGCTGACCCTGTTACACAGAAGATTTCCAATATACGCGAGAAATTTTCAGTCTGTTCAGCGTGCTCAAAACTTGTTGCTCGGATGTTTTCAGAACTGGGCTAAATAGATTATATCGTTTCCTACTGTGTTCGTGTACAAACGTATACTCGGATAAGATTGCAGTTTTAAGTAGAAAATTAAGTTTATTAATTAATTAACTACTTAAGTATAAAAATCAGTTTTAGAAAATGGACCGAGTAGACAATGTGAGCAACAAGCATGAAAAAGTTTCACTCGGACAAAACAGTCTTGTAAAACTACATCAAATTCACACGCTTTCACATAATGTCTAAGTTTGTCCACATCGCTCAAAGAAAGATATGTTTGCCAATATCATTACAACAAAATATATTGTACCAAAGCTTACATACATTCCATGGTAACAGAATGTAAGATAATCCGATATGAGAAAGACTGCCTTAGGTATAAAAATTTAAATCTTGTCCATTTTAGCACAGCTCTAACAGAATCACTTTAGTCAATTTATTGATGTTAATTACGTACTGGATATTTGCTATAATTACACGTTCTACTATTATTGACTGCAACATGCTGGTAATTGGAGGCAGAACATAGACTTGGTGTTAGTTTAACAGATTTATCGGTTATGATGCGGTGTTAGTTTAACAGATTTATCGGTTTGCGATAAGTTTACGGTGGTATACGGAAGAAATGAATAAAGTAGCTGTAGGTAGGCTTGTATGTTTGAGTTCTAGGCCAACACAAATATATCCATTTGGTTCTAAGATTACACTTAACTATCGAAGGGAAATTGTTGTCATGTAGCGATCGAGTCTCTAACGTCCTTCCTTCAAGCACCTGCATAATAAGACTTTAGCAGGTATAGATATTGTAATTTATAAGTGAGACTATGTAGTCGCTTAGTTATCACTGTTAAATTTCAATACTCAAAACTAATTTAGCTTCCCCAATTCACAGTCAATAACTACGTTTTTCATTCGTAGTAATTGGTATTCTTGAGCTTGTTAACTTATAGCAATTATCACTAGACAATTTGCCCAGGCTTGTTTTTGCGGACTAGTCATGCTTGCAGCTAGATCATAGCGTATTACGTGTTTCGTCTGGTTTGCAAGCAGTCTTGCTGTGCGGTGGACACAGACGCCTAAGGTAAAGACCAGTCGGCACAACATGTGCGAATAATGCGCAATACAATTGCGTTCGCAATTAAGGATTGTGAAATTGAATTGTGCTGTGAATTGGTTAAGCACTTTCTCTCCTCGGCGCCGTTTGCTTCAAAACCCGATATCAACCCATATCTATTGAGGCAGATTCATAGCGCGCAATACAGTTTTCGTGAACTCCCGAGATCTGGTGGGACAGATTTCGATGCACAACTAGACCTTCTATACAAAACAGAATACAGATAAATTGATAAATAAAGTGATGCGTCTGCCAAAAGATAACGAACACGGCAGTTTGGGTTTTGAACTACTTAATGCCAGCGACATTGCCTTCACAGGAAAGGTAACTTATGCTGAGAATTGGTGGAGCACCACTTTTACAAACATTTATGTGCCTGCTTTACAAGCTCTTCTTGATGTAACCGACGATTATAGCATTGATGGTTTCATTTGATTGACATTGACGTGATCGAGACTGTTTGTGATAAAATAGATATGGACTACTTTTTTATAGTTGGCCTCGAATCAGAACTTAAAATTTAAAACTTAGGCTAGAATTAAAAAAAATTTTCCAAATTGCATATGGAGATACATTTTTAGTGTTAGCACTATTCACAAAAGTTATTCAACCCTTCGGTACAGGAGGGCGATAGGTACAGGAGGATAGGGTTAAAAACATACCATCAAAGGGAACACCTAGCAGATGGACAGCCCGAGCATAGCGCAAATTAAAGCGCTATCTTTATAGCACAAAAGCATCCCAAAAATATATTGGTCAGGTTCCAAAGTTGTCCACCTCAAACCACCTCCAAATCCTAAAAAAGTTTGAAGCTTTGCTAAGCTTATATCTAGAATCCTGCAAGGATTGCTAGCTAGTCTTGTACATAGGAGTATATATGGACTCCTCATCGCTTGGTATAGACGGCGGCCTCCTACCTTTTTCCCGGTTGAGTACTGAAGTGTACATTTCTTCTCGCTAATTTGGCACCAGCATCCAATTTTAAAAAATAGTCCAATATCCAGTTCTGAGCAATTCTGATGGTCTTAAACGCTAAAGCGCTTCTTGGTTTGTGATTCAAATTAAAAAATACCCACTTAGAGCCATTTAGAGCATCAGATAAAGGATGAAAAATTGCTGCACCATCATGCTAAGTTTCATATACTTTCTGGGTAAGTTTTTCAAAAATTTGAAAAACAATGAAATTGCAATTTTATGCTAAAAATAGCTGAAATAATGCTAAACAATGAGATTCAGCTGAATTGACTGTCTGGTGCCGTTTATGGGGCTATATCTAGAGTTGTTAAGAAATTTTCTAGGCTGGGCCAGGGCCCGGACCTGCTGAACGGACCGGGCCGAGCCTTAGGCCGGGCCGAGCCCGGCCCGGGCCCGGACGCCCGATTCAAGGCCCGGTAGGCCCGGCGGGCTCGGTGGCTCAACGGTGTAGGCCCGGTCGGCCCGGTGAAGGCCCGACATACAAAAAACAGTGCCAGACAATAGTTAGTGCTGTTTATTACATCTTAGACAACTCGTGGAAGCTTAAATTGGACTTTCTAGTGAAGAAATTATGAAAAAAGTTACAAATATGTATACCAACAATTTGACCGGGCCTCACCGGGACCAACCGGGCCCGGCTCTGGCAGGGCCTTCGCTGCTGACCGGGCCCGGGCCGGGCTTGCCGCTCCAACAACCGGGACCGGGCCGGCCCGGTGCAGGCCCGGCCCGGGACTCGAGCCCCGATTCAAGGCCCGGGCACAACTCCAGCTATGTCCCGTCATTTCTGGGGTAAGTGCCTTGACATAAAATGTATGTGCCTGACTGCGACAAAGCCCATCCTATTATTAACCATAGCCGAAAATGTAGAAACAATATTAAATTATTGCTCAGCTGAATAACGTGGGTCATTGTTAGTACCCTGTTTTTCCTAGCCTTGCTTTTTTCCCGCTAACCAGTGATGGAGTTTTTTCTTCGGCAAAGCGAATGATTCAGAAACGATATATGGTATACTGGATATGCGGCATACCAACCTATGATTTGCACCATACTACACGGTTATAGGGTTTATCCTCTTTTAAATAAGTTTCCCCTGGACGGACACTTTCAGAAATTGTAAACCTCCAGCGCAGCTAATTTTTTCGCGAAGGAGCATTCTCTTGGTTACAACAGATGATATGCGTGCAAAACATTGTCTGTTCATTTTTCATAAATTTTGAGGAATTCAATTTTATATCGCAAATATAGTTTAAACAGTTCAGCATTAAATATTCGCATATATATAATGTTTCCGTAAGTTCCCTGCGTTTCAGAAATCTTTGCTTGGCTGTTAAAAAGTTTAAGTTTGACTATGAGTCATAATCAGAACAAAGAATAGACGTTTCCGATTTTGGAATTGAAACTAATACATGAGCAAGCATATGCATCTACATACATCGGAAATGGAAGTTATTTGGAATGAAAGACTAGATTTTACACACAAATCATGCTAGCCCTATCTTAAGCCGTTGTTTACACACATTTACGGTGAGAAGTATCTTAAGCAAAATACATGTGGAGGGCCCGGGCTGAGCAAACATAAGAGACCTGCTGCGCTGAGACGCAGCAGGAAAAAGTAGGAACCTTATTTCCCTAGGCGTTCCTTTGCCCTCCTTCCGATTTCACCATACTATTTCAGCGAATTCAGAATGACTTTTCTTAGTTGTTTATTACAAAATATGTACAATAATTTTAGCATGTTGAAAAATTAAATCGTAAGAGTAAATCTGTTGTAAACAATTTGTAAAGGCAAATGAATCAATTTGCAACGTTTTTACAACCATAGGTGTGCCAGGCTACAGCTTACCAACTGCTAAACGAAGCCTCCTCCAAGAGAACATCAGCCCGACACCACCTCCCCAGTTTCCCAGGAACTTTGGTCTGGGGGAATTTCGGAAGCTTAATGGTCGACCACAAAAACGTACCCTCCAAAACCAGTGGTGGATATACAGGGGCCCCGGGGCCCTTCCCTTTTAGATTTTTGCGCCCCCTGCCTTGAGGTAGAGGACTCCCCTTTTGTCGCCATTTTTAGACTTAATATTATTAAATTATTATTATTATTATATAAATTGAGATATTTATAAAATAAAGCAGATTTTTTATTAAATCTTGAATATTTCAAAAATTCTCGCCTGGGGCGCACTTTATATGCATTAGTAAACTTATATTAGACTAATTCAAACCATTAAAATTTTCAACTTTTTTCTGATTTCGAGAGATCTTTTCACTCTTCCCCATAAAACAAAAGCAAAAAGTTCTTACTTCCTTGCGGAAAGAAAATTTAGGTCAGGGAAATGTTGCGAAGAAACGGAAAATTTCAGGTTTTCCCAAAATAAATTCTTCGCATTTTCGAAAACGCCAGTTACAGACAATTCTAAAAATATATGACTTGTTTGTTTGCTGTAAAGAACAGAAATTCGTGCGCAATGTTCTGATCGCTCTAGCATTCCTATTATGACCTTGTGCTATAAACAAACATAGCGTAACCTCTAGATAGTTGGCAACGATCTTTTTGTTGTGTATAGCTAACATCGCTCTGTCATTTTTGCTTTAGAGGATAAATATGATGTGCACCCTCCTTAGCGATCTATTGTCGCTGGAAACGGCAGCATTAACACGTTATTTTATTAAAGGTTTTTTGACATTTATATTAGTATGGTACGCAACAAAAGGAATTTATGATTATTCACTGCGCCCTATAACAGTGACGATTGAGGTAGGTACCATATCCTTGGTTATTGTACAAATAGAATGGTTTCTGGTTTACCATTTGACCTGTTCCTAGTCATATATAGTTTTTGAAAATGCACCGTTCGTTCCGTGACACACCAATTTATCAATTTGTTCAAATAAATTTCGCCTTTTGTTGGTAACACATAATGCATGATTATTATATTTTGAGTTTTTATTATTACATATCCACGAGGGCTTGTACCGCAAGAAAAAACTAACTAAATTCTTCGAAAAATTGACGCTAATTTTATTAAAATTTACAATTTTTTCAAAACTTGCAACAATTTCTTTAGTTTTCAAAAAAATTAAAAATTTTAGCCGATTTTCACGAATGTTATAACTTTTAAATAAAAATTCCGGCGAAGCCGGACATTTTATAAAGTTTTAGCGAAAAAACTAATTTTTCCGGCCACTTTTGCTTACCTCTTGGCCATTTTTCGTTACCCCTTGTTCCCGACGGCGGTAGGGCTTGTACCTTGTCCGGGTTGGAGGGTTTAATCTATGAACGCCGCGTTAACCTATGCCTCGAAACTTTTCCAAGCTATCGAAATATTTTATGAAGTCTTGAAACATGCATCTAACAAGCTTAGACAAAATTGTAAATTGCTTGAAAAGATTTTACAGAAGTTGCGAATGTTCAATTAATCGAGAAAATATGTCTCGAAAGTTCGTTTCATGTTTCAAGACAAAGGCCAACTTGGACGAAACTTTCTACACTCACTGTGGAGCCTTATCTGATACACCCATAAACAGAGATGCTTTGCATCAAAGAATCGACATAGACATTTAAATGTGAGGAAGCTCCTATCATCTGCATTTAAGTATTAAATATATAGCTTTGATCGGCAAAGCATTTTACACAAAGAATGACGATTACAAGATTAACTCACGCCAACCATTAAGTGTAACTCTAACTTTCCGTTTCTCTCGACACTACACCGAAAGACTTGGTGTTATCTGAGAGCTTGTGCGGCACAGGTTGATATACAACTGGTTAGGTTTTGATAGAGGTAATTGTTGTGACTTGATCTACCACGATCTCGTTGTAGTTAGTGTTCGGCAGTAGAATGAACTGATGTATACGAAAGCTTGTTATGCAAAGCTAACAAATCAGTCTTGACTTATCATCGATCGTGTGTAGCTGTGTAGCAGCGCTACGTTACTACACCACATTATGGCGACGAGGGTGGGAGGACCAGTTCATTCTACATCCGAACACTAAATACACCGTGATCGTGGTAGATCAAGTCACCACAGAAGTTGCCTCGACTATGTGTCTTTAATCGCTTTGAGGCTACCCAAGAATGAAGTGAATGAATTGCAGTTTTAGCTTCGCCTGTGCTTATCAGCATACAGAATGCTTTAACGCAAGTTTTGGTTTATATGAAAAGTCAGATATTGCAAAAATTGTCTTATTTCGTGAAAAACAGTGCAGTGCAGTTACCATCCTTGCGATGATGATAACAGCAAAAACTGTCGTTCTCCTGCTAACAACTTTGCGAAGGTTCATTCAGGTCACCTTGATGGCATATATCCTGCAACCCGGGCTTTTAGCTAACTGTAGTGACTATTGCAATATCTCTTGTGTTTGGACTATCCCATGGTGACGTTGACTGTGGCAGGCACCAAGAGTCTTGATCAATCAGAGTTCAGACAGCCACTTAGGATTCTACAGAATACGACGATGATATTTTTCATTTGTGGGAGACTTCTACATTTCACGGTTTCCTAAAACCTAACTTCATCTAATTTTCAAAATTTGAAGAACTCTCTAAGTGGACATTGGAACTACGCTACACAATTCAAATTAAACTTGGTTACAGCTACTATCTTTAGATTGTGTCACAGCCCCAGCTCTGGTTAAAGAAAATTTTCTAAATTTTTTCATGCTTAATGCCATCTTCAAAGGAAGTTGTGACCAACATGAACTTTTTTGCAGCAGACACGACTGTCTTACTTTCGTAGCAGCCTCTCAGTTTCTGTGGTTTGGGCCAGTCAGTTAGGGAACTCTTACCTAATGCTATGCACATTCAACCACTTTAGTTTGGTAGTAAGCAGGATAGTAAATGGATGTCCTCTACGAATGTTTCTAACTGAACTTGGTGAACAAGATTATGACCATCATGACATTTGTTACCAACAATTACAATGCAAATTCAGATCCTCCGTGTATTGTGATTCGAGCGAGATTCTAAATCTTTGACATAATATGGTTGATGATTTAATTACGTCTGTGCGTCGTGCCATATTTAACCAGAATATCCTAATAACGCTTCAGATGAAACACTCAGCTGAATTTCCTGCGGTGACAGTCTGTACTTTGAATCCATTTTGGAAGTCAATGCTTGTATGGTCGCGGTTGGGGCAAAACATGGTAAGTATTTCTATTTGTTTAATTGTTTCTGTGGCTAATTAATTCTGACAATTGTATGAAACAACCAGTTATTTTTGTGATTAGTTGCTGCAGTATTGTTCATATTATTTTTATTATTTATTAAACAGAATTATTTCACTGTCCTTACCTTGCCCTTCCACTTTGGCTTTATACGGTTTTTGACAGCTTATACTCAGCCGCACTGTGTTTTAAAGGTGGAGTTGTATTTAGTGACAGCTGCTTAACGCTAACAGAAGCATTCCTGAAGTTTTGCCCGCTAGGTTTAGTAATAGTTTTTCTGATAACGAATAAATAGCTCGTTGACAAGTGCTATGTTTGACATTAAAAGGATTTGGCGCTAGTGAGCTCAATTTAACAAAACAGTACTGAAAGGCGGTGGGTTGAGGAACTCCAAAATTTGGATGTTCCGTATATAAGGGCATAAATGTTCAAATTACCAGGGATAGGAAAAATTCCTGGATGACCAAAATTGAAAATTTAATAGTATTTAATAATAAGTATAATAGTATGGCATAACTTGAAAAAATTAAGAACACTCGTTAAGCAGCCGAATAGTCGCCGAAAACAGCTTAGATTTTTATTTTTTTGTTAAGTTAGGTAGTTTTGTAAGCTGTCTGCCTTCTACTCTGCCCCAGTATGTGCGAGCAAGCACGGGAAAGGAAACATTTAGGCCAGCCCCACTACAAGACCCTCCAAGAAATAGCATTCTTGTAATTATACAATCATGACTTATAGGTGAAGTTTTACCGTTCTTTGAAAAGCATCGAGTCAGCCAAAGTAGAGAATCAAAATGCTATAATGGAGGATGCACCTGGTAACTAAGCTGTGTGTTCGAATTTTACATAGTAACCATTGGCCACGAAAAGACTGCTTTCAATAGTTATTTTTTACAGTGTTTATGTAATAATCCCTGCCACCAAGCGTACATAATATACGAGTGTGGCACTAGGCACACTCTATGTTATCAGAGCAAATACTATGCTCTGCTCGCTAACGGCCCACCCCCATGCAAATCCGACCCATAACTTCAAAGAATTTTGAGCGCTATGTTTATGTTCTAAAGTTCGAAGCAGGCACAAAATTCTCGCACGCACTGCTTGTGTTTTCGAGCTTAAGCACATAAACATAGAGCGAGTGAGCGTCGTTTCGACTAGGTACTGATTTGCGGGGGGTCACTAGGGTCTGATTTGCGGGGGGCCGTTAGCGTGCAGAGCATAGTTTTTGCTCTGATAACATAGAGCTTGCCTAGTGCCATACTCTTGTAATTATGTACACTTGCTGCCACGTATATATCTAATGAATATAATTAACAGAACAAAAAGAGAAGGTAACCGAAACCGGAATGGGTTTCTCTGCTTAACGTCCCCTTTTTACAGATGAAGACGTAGCAGCACACGATAAATGTCCTAGAAGTTGGATGCAAGGAGACCGCGCTTGTTACTACATCAAGCTCGTCAAAACAAATATAACGTATGCTTACTATGTGATTTAATACTTTGTTTCCTGTCATGCGTGTACGTTAGACATTCCATTAGGGAACAGGCTCTTTATGACAAATGTTTTAAAGATAAGTTTTAGTTTAAGCGCTACCCAAAATTTCATTGCAGTCATACAAACAGTCAGCATTCCTGAACTTCTTTTGTGGGGGAAGGAAGTTGATAATTTCTTGAAAGTCTCTAAATAAGAATAATATCAGAAAAAGCAGAATCGCAAGCAAAATGGTTAATGCTACGTTCTTGTTGAATTCCGACAGCTAGATATTTCTTAAATGCTGAGAGTTTTTAAGACGCTCAAAACATTTGAGATATGAGTTTGTTTCAGTTGCTGAAGCTGAAACAGAAACTACCCTGATTCTAAAAAAGAAACTAAAACCGAAACTGAATCTTGAAAGACTGAAACTGAAAGTTTTTCCAATAGAATTTGAGCTAGTTTGAGTTCTTGGTAAGACAAAACTCTATTTCAGTCTTTGCATCTGGTTAAGTAACTTGTAAAAAGTTATTCCAGATTTTTTCCATATTTCTTATGCAAAAGCTTGAACCAATGGTGTCCAGATTTAGCCATCGTAGTTACAGCACTATTACTATTTAGATCATTATAGTCATTATTGTTAGCAGTTGCTTTATATGTAATTTTGATGCACAAAGTTGCACTACGTAGGTGTCATGGGTTGGACAGCAGTATGGGTTGGACAGCAGTAAAGAATCTTTTCGCAAATTTGTTTGTGCATTTTGAAGGGGTATTCTAGTTGAGCAAGGCAAACAAAGCTGAATTTCAAGCAAGTAGCAAGTAATAAAAATTGTTCCATAGCTACTGATAGTAATTTAGTTGCCTTAGCTGAGGGACTGCATGTGAAACAGATGGAAACCGGTTGTATTCAGAACTGACCCAGAAGTTGATATATAAACCCAAGACTGAAGCTGAAGTAACTTTAAATAAACAGACCCAAAATAGCTTCTGAGTAGTTTTAAATTCCAGATACATCTTGAAACTGAAATTATTATTTTTGAGTGAATACTTCCACTGCAACCATTTTTAAGCTCAGACTAATTCCATAAACTATTCTTTATGTGCTGATCTTTGTGTAACGTGACCCAGAAACTTTCAAAATATATTAACAGACCCAAAATAGTTTTAAATTCCAGATACATCCTGAAACTGAAATTATTATTTTTGAGTGAATACTTCCACTGCAACCATTTTTAAGCTCAGACTAATTCCATAAACTATTCTTTATGTACTGATCTTTGTGTAACGTGACCCAGAAGCTTTCAAAATATATTATTTGTGCTCTTTAGCATTCTAATTTTTAGGTTAAAAAATAAGAAACTTTCGGTTTATGCCATTACCTTCGGTCAATGCACCTAATTTGTTGTTATGTACGGAAGTAGCAAAGCGAAGTAAACATTTTTGCTTTAACATGTTTAAAGCTATTGCTAACGTTCAATTCAGTATAAGGCAGAAACGATTTCAGGCGGTCTAAAAATAGCATATCTGAAGAATTAAGTTTCTCAAAATTACTCCTACATTTTAAGGACAAAACTGGTTTAATTCAAGCTCAGTCTATGCACCGTCCTATAACGCATTTCATCAATGTCTGTTAGCTGCAGTTTATCGCGTTAAGCTAGAGAATTTCCCATAAATTATTTCGGTACAACTCGAATATTTTATTTTGAGCATCTTTTTTCAGAAACTGCCCAATCAATTTTCCTGATTTTTTTGCAGGCGGAAAATGGGCAATTGTAGGAAGAGATCTTTTCTGACTTGCGCTAAAACTTCTCCAGTTCGGAGAAATTCATGCGAAGTTGTAAAATTTCGTGTCGCAGTACTTTTGTTGTGTTTTCTGTCATTTCTGGTATAACTGATACTGATGCTGAAATGAACTTGGGTTTCATACTGAAGCTGAAACTGCAGCTAAAACGGGCTACAGAAGCAACACTACTAAAAAGGTGGCAACGTTCCTGGCAAACTTTCCTTAGACTAAAAATGAATATTTAAGCTCCATTGCGAACGGGCTTTACGTTTAGGATCAATCTGTGAATTTAGACAAGCTGCTAAATTACAAACACACGAGCAACATTCCACAGAGTCTTTCTACACTCAATCACAAGTAGAAAGATTCCTACTTATTCCTTAGTTCCGTAAGCAGCTTTCTAGTCTTCTGCCCAGGCTGTCTAATTTGCCTCTAGTTTGGTCGCTTGTCTGGAGTTAGAAAATTTAATAGAGCCACTAGGCAAATATGCCATGATTTCGAGTTAAATTCTAATGAAATTTGTATACTTTCAAAACTATGGTCGAACTTGCACGAAACCTACATGTTAAGTGCACAGCCATGTCAGACCCATTATGGAGAACTAATCTTCTAAGGATGAGTTAATGAAAGGAATCAGAACTGTAAATTAGCAAGTGCTTGTGCCGAATAGATATAAATTTTTCGTTGAAAATGGACGTGTCAGTCTGTTGTTCTATTTAATACATTTCTCTCCTGCTTGTAAACCTTGCTACCGGTGCTTAGCTTATCGAAATCAATGATGTCGAACTTTGTAATATGGAATACAAGCTGTGGAATACAGCTCTTCAAGAAACGGGTAGAATCTACGTTTAATTGCAGGTTTTGGCTGTTGAGGCTGCCGCTTAAAAGTTTTACTAACTATGCAGAAACTGTTTATAGCTAGGCTTATGAGAGCATTAAAATAAAATTACTATAATTCTTTCTATAGTTAGCTTAGTATGTTATTATACCCTCTGAACGCCTACAAAAGTGCATAACAGTTTACTTACATAATAATAAAATAAAATAGAAGTGAAACGTTCAATTATCAGTGAACTATAATAATTAAGACTTGGCGCTAAGGAAGCAGAACAATGGTGCTCCAGACTTGGATCACACCTACCTGTGTTTGTTGACGGAAGACAAATGGACGATTTTCTCGAACACTTTGTGTATGGTTTTTTCTGTGATAATTTATAAGGTGCTGTTTGACAGGAAAATGCGGATGCTTTAAAAGCTTCTAGAAATCTTACTTCAGTTGAACAGTTATTTAGTAGTTGTCATGCTTATTTCACTATATAAAGCCTTCTTTACAGTAAGTGTAAGAAGAGGCCACATATTAAAAGGTTCGTTCACATAAATTAGAAAAGAGGGACTTTCCGATTAGATTAGATCGGATAGATTAGATCCAGATTAGATACCTTGTTATGTCGAAGGAAAGTCCCATGCAGGATATGCGAGGTTGGCATTAGGTTCGATTCTTGGCTGCCAAGCTCCAATTCCTGATGATATATGACAGTAACACCTAATAAATATGGTTAGAGTGACACTCCACGCAATACCACAATTTCCCCATGATTTTTTATTATAAGCAGCATTAAGGGTCAGTGCAATCCAAGACATTCCAAGACAAGGTTCCACACTAATTTCGCGTTGGCCAGGATTAACATATACGGTGCAAGTCTATCGTAACTCACCTATTACTGCCTAAGTTTTAAGAGCGGTTAAAGAAACATTTTCCTTCAAAGATTTGACAGCAACATATTTTCCATGCCAGCTGATTTCCGTGGAAGCGATTTCTGATCGTTGGTTCTACGGAATGTTTACGTTAAACGTTTTACACAAAATCATTTGATAGTCGAACTAGCTAATTTCAAGAGACTTCATGCCTTCATTTCAAGCCTTCATAAAGAGTGTAAACATGTGCACAACGTAAATGAACGAAAATTTGATCCAAAAAGGTGTAGACATTCACAATGCGATACCATTGTGTCGACAAGTGCTGTTCCTTAACGTGTACGAAGTACTGAAGCAACGTTTTAGAACATCAGAAATGCAATCACAATCTATGGATTAACATTCTCATTCAGCTTCGCCTTTGTTGTATCAATTTGTGTGTGACTTTAGTTTTAGTAACACAACTTACGGAAAGCGTTGGATAGGGGTGAAAGGATATTCTGCCGAAGTTTGGACAGGCGTAGCATATAATGAAAACGCAACAATTTGGACTGCTGTCTGGAATAGCAGTTGCCGTATGGCGTATGTTTATAAAACCAGACTTTGCTTCAACAATGTTCGTGACAAAAAGGAAACTGTAGCTTTAGCAAATGGGGGTCGCCGGTTGCCAAATTTCATAGTTACCGATTTCGTTTATTTCAGCCATAATACGCCTCACGTATGTCTCTAAAACAAGACAAACTAAAGTTTAGCGTATACTCGGTTAAGAGACTATGCCTCGCTTAGGACTAGTGCTCGGACCGGTTCCGATTTTTGAAACCGGTTCCGGTTCCGGTTCCAGAGCACCGGTTCCGGTTCCGGTTCTAGCTTCCGGTTCCGGTTCCAATTGAGATTTTTATAAAACGCTTATAATTCAAAATTTTTTAATTTTTTTATATAAATTGGATCAAAGCATTATGACCCAACGTTGTTATATGCTTAAGGTTATTAATTTACGTGTAAAAAGTAATTAATTTTTACTCCTGTGTTTAATTGTGTTTAAATGTGTCAAAAAGTGTAATGAATATGTAAAACGTTTGAATCCTAAACTCATTCCTGTGTACCATGGCAATATTTTGTTCAACCGTATAGGATTTAAGCATTCACGGCATGCCACAGGCACTAATTAGCTGGTTCTCATATTTATTTTATTTGACAATTGGCCAAGAATTCTGTTAATTTCTCGCAATCCTCTATCTTGCGGGTTCAAAGTATTCATGTTTTTTACATTAAAGCAGCGGCAGGTTTAGCAAGATATATTACAGATACCTGGAATCCAATTTTTCGCGATTGGCGGGATATTGTGAGCCTTAAAAAGCGAAAAAAATTTAAAATTTCGAAAAAGTGAACAAGTGTTTCTTCAATAAGACAGACATAAGGTTAAGACTAGTATATTAAGCTTGAATTCATTTAAAAGATTATATAATCTGCATTCGCAGAATAAATATGCTGCACAGCACAAATCATAAATGTAAATAACATCAAAACTAATTTTAAGGTGGTGGTGTCTATTTATCTATGCCGTGTTTTTGAAACCCTATATATAATTTTGTCGATGTTTGGAGTTGGAAAAAGAACTACATATAATTTAAAGCTTACAACGAGTACATTCACGATTCACCTCATTATATGCGACTAGTGAAATTTCTGATACACTATTCAATCATAAACCTTCGATCTTTACATGCAGTTTCAAAACTGCAGAATTAGTTTTCGGTGAAATTTCCAGTTTTCGCAATAAACGTTATCTAATATCTAATTGATGTTGGCAAATAGCAAATTTGAGGTGGTAAAATGTGCAATAGAACAAGTTTAAATAAACCAAAATTGTCTTCTACTTAATTTTGAATAAACTAATTTCATTAAACTGGCAACCGTTCTGGCTTATATACTAACTTAACCGTTAGAAATAGCTCAATGCTTTTAAAAAAATGTTCGTTTTCATTTTG
This sequence comes from Trissonchulus latispiculum, assembly GCA_030248195.1. Lineage (NCBI taxonomy): Eukaryota > Metazoa > Nematoda > Enoplea > Enoplida > Ironidae > Trissonchulus > Trissonchulus latispiculum. Next base: position 54,359 of record JASAND010005828.1, on the reverse strand, counting down.
ATGCCCTGATTCCAGTAAAAATGACCACTTTTGCGACTCTACTAGGTACTAAGGTTCTTTTCGCGAATGGGAAGAGTAGAATAGATGAGAGGAAGTTTTTAACCCTTTCCATGAATGCGCATTGTTAAATCTAACTTTTCCTGTTTTTAAATCTTAACTCTGCAGGGTTAAAAATAAATGTTAAAAGAGTTAAAGCTGGCAGAGTTAAAATTAAGTCTGTGTATTCGCTAAAAGAATTAAAAGAGTTAAAACTGGGAGAGTTAAAAGTGACTCTGCATACATGCGCGAAAAGTGTTAAAATAATAAAATTTCCTTTCGCAATCCTTTACAACTTTTCACCATTTGAGAATTTTGAAAAAGAAACTTCCAAACGTTTGAAAAATTTTAAACAAAATGACTATAGGACTAGAAATAAAGATATTTATTCATTTCATTAATTATTAATAATCGGTTTCATTTATTAATGTACATTTTATTTATTAATGTACATTCTCGTTATCGTTGTTTCCACTGCGAGATTATGCGGAAATCTATATTTCCAATTCTAATATTCAGTGAAAACTTTAGACATCAAGGTTAGTTTCCAGGTATCTATTAGAAAAATACTATCGTAAGCTATATTTTGATGTAAAGATGGTTTTTTAACTAGAAGTAGACAATTAGTATTAATGCTTCAAAGTTGATGACTCCAAAAATCAGCTCAACAGTAATTGCAACTTACCAACATATGTACAGGAAAAAGTTATACTCTTACTTATTGGAGTTAACTTCCAGGAAACCACATTCAAAGGATAGAGAAATTTTCAGAATTTCCTGACTAAAAGTTCACATTTTAAGGCTAGAGAAATTTTGAAAATTTGCAGGCTGAAAACTGAATTTTTGGTTATATTTTTCAAATCATCTGAGACAAATTACACTGGAACCGGTCCGGTTCCAAATGCTACCGGTTCCGGTTCCGGTTCCAAAAATCCTTCCGGTTCCGGTTTCGGTTCCAGTTCCGGTTCTACCGGTTCTAGTGGAACCGTTCCGAGCACTACTTAGGACTACGAAGGCACTTGAAGATAGGACGACAACATATTACGGCATGATATTAATACTACAATTTAAAGTAAACCTGATTACCTGTAGGTATTTACTACTGCCTCAATTACAATGACAAACCATGGAATGAGCAAGAAACAACGCTAGAAAGATTGAAGCTCATTCTGAGTGTTATTTAGTTCAAACCTTGTCGTGTTTTGTTGTCCCGTAGGGAGTACGAAATACTTGAAAATGAAAAACAATCGATTAAAAATTCTCGAGCTCCACCTTACGTTGTTGACTACTTGCTTGCTTGCACACTACTTACGACTTGCTTACTTACGACTTGCTGAAGGCTTTCTCAAATATGCTCTGATGGCATCACTCTTCTTTGGTTTTCCATCCTAAACTAAGCTAATAGCAAAGATCAAAACGTGTTTCAAAAGTTCACAAAAGCTTAAAGCAATTGTACAAATGCTTAAATTTCAGTTTTACAAACGCTTCGCTGTCATGCTGAAGATAAACTAAAAAGCCAGGTTTTCTAACAGGCATATGAAAGTTCTGTATGAAAAGTTAATAGCTGTGTTCGTGGTCATGACGTAATGAAAGACGTCGAAGCAGCGGCCTTTATAAATACTGTCCTTATTAAGGGAGCGTATGGCCAACTTTGCTGTATAGGTATGTTAGAATTTCTGATGATGCGACATGGAAGACCAAAATATTTGGAGATAGCTGTCTTCACACGGACATGTATTACGGCACAGGCGGAACAGTCTCAACAATGTGCTATTACCCACGAAGCATTATTTGCCAAATTCAGCAATCCTTTACTGACGTCTGCGCTGGTAGAGTTAATCTATTAAATGTTGTCATCATTTCTGCTTTAGTCGTGTCTAGTAAGACATCGGCGTGAAATTGAAATAATTTTTCGTCAAATATCGAACAGCAAGCCCGCCTACTTTTCAACTTTGTTGATCTTGTCGAAGACGACTTGTAAGTCGACGATGATAACCTGTTGCTCTGAAGATGTGGCTAAAAATACTCCTTTTTTATCACAGCAAAGCAAATGTTTATTGCTGTTGTTGCAGTCCAAACAGATTTGCATACTGGGTCTGAGTATTCTATGTTCCAAATTGACTCTTTGAATTCTTTTGAAACTATTGAAAGCGGAGGGTGGATGTCTGTGCGGTCGTTACTGTTAGGAATATTTAACCAGGCTTCAGATGAATCAATTGACTACTACTTTGACTCATTGGTACGTGACGTGATCAACTTATATGCTTATGAGTGACTTTTAATGAATTTAGGAACAATTTCAGTGACAATGGGTGGTTATTATAATGTACTGGTTTATACTTATATTGATACATTGATATACACATCATATAGTTATTTGGATCAAAAGTGCTGTATTGTAGTGTTGTTGATCGGCCTGTTGACATTCCGTTACCGGCCACCGGCCGGGTGGCCGAAAACGAAAACGCCCCACCTACAGCCTCCGTAAATTGCGAATGGAATAAAAATTTTAGATTGGAAGCTAGAATTTATTTTTGTAGGTACTAGACTTGACATAATCCCCCATTTCTAGCGCAAAATAAGCCCCCACGCTATCAGAAGCATATTAGCTATAATTCTAATGCTCAGTATTAATATACAAAAGTCGTATGTCTGTTCAGGAAAGGCTTTGCCAATTTATGATTCACCGCGGAATGCTGAAAGAATTCTATGACTATTTGTACTTCTTTATGTTTGGGCTGGAGATGTTTTTGGGTAGCACAGACATGCCGTTGGAGGAATCACTAAATCAGAGCACATCAAATAGATTTCTGCTGGAGTGTACATACGGCTTTTCTAGATGCCTGGAGTGAGTAATTAGAATGACTGACCAATTTTGCAGTATTCGTTTCTCTTGCTTTGCTACAGAATTGGTCAAATTGTCAATTTCGACCAGTCTCGGATAGATTTTAAGTCTTGGTAGGAGAATGTGTCAATCTTCCTGTTTCTTGCACTGAAAGTTTTCAAATTTACGGTAAAATTTCGTTTAGATGACGGGAGTTTCTTCCTTGATGTTTGAGTGCCATCAACGTTTGTACTTACTGTTCCTTCTTAAACGGAGAACAGGGGTTAACATTGGTTTGTATTTCAGAAAAGAAATTAATTTTTTTCAAGATGGTAATCAAGGTGACTGCTTCACACTAACACCTACAGCTTCTATCATGAGAGTTGGCCAACAATCAGGTAACTAAACTAGTCCCAGCTGAAATACTCAAATTTCATCAAAGGACAAATACCAAACAGCTACCAGTCCAGTCGAGCAAACTACTAAGTTGCAAGTTACTAACAATATGTCTTTCAAGAAAAACAACAATAAACGTACAATTCAGTAATATTGATGTGATGTGAAATATGACACCGCTTGATTATCGCAAATACGACAAAGCATATCAGCAAAATCAAGCAAATTGACTCTCATGTTTACCTTGTCATTTTTTTCTTATGAATTGTAACGGTTTTCTATGAATAACAGTTCTAGGGTTAACAATTTTGCAACCACCATGTTGAGGACTAACAGCGTTACCTACGTTAGATAGATTTCGGAATTTTAGTTATGTCGTATTTTTCACCACAACAATGTCGAATAAGTTTATTCCACAACGCTATGTGAAAGCTAGTTTTTTAAGCTGCGCCTCATGTTTTAACAACTTAACACGAGTAACAACTGTGGCACTCCAAACATTTAGCGATATATCACAATCAAAAACCTGGCGGTTTGTGCTTTCAAAATCTTCTTCCTTTGATACCACCGCTTTCACCATGTGCTTCATCAGCTCCCTTTTCCCTGCGGTTGTGACCAACGTCGCAGCCTGCTGCATTCCAAACGCTTCCATCAGCTGGTTTGTAGGTCCTCCTTCCCAGGACTTTCCTGACTACCCTAGAACCTTCCACAGCGACTTTCCTTTAGGAATGCTGGGCATTCTGACTAAACATTTGTTACCTCGTTTGAGCAAGAAACTTCTTTCCTCCATTTGAGTTTGAGCAGCTGCCTCCTTCGGCCAGTTGAATTGCGCTGAACGAACTTTTCGGCCATAAGAAGCTCTGCTGGACCTACTTCGCCCGAACATTGTGGTAACATTCAGTAGGACTGTATTAGATTCAAACTTTTTCTTTCCAGGAGCCTTGATCCACGCTAGCACGTGGACCTTGTTTTAATTAGCGGTTCAGGACCTGAACCTTTCCACTAGTCTGCGGGTTATACACCAGCGTCAGATGGTTGATGTCTTTCTTGCACAAAAATTCCTTAAATTTTTCACTGGCAAACTGAGGGCCGTTGTCAGTCAAAAGACTTTCGGAGATTACCACGGTAGCCAAAGAGTTCATTAAGCCATCGTATGATATTCTTGGATGTGATAGCACCTGTAATCAAACAGTACTGTTCACGTAATATGACGATAAAACGTTGGTGTCGGGGAGCTATATGGAATAGATCTGTGATGTCTATAGCACCCGTTCCCAGGGCTTAGACCGATTTTGCCAGACATTACCACAGACAACAGCGTAATCTTGACTCTCTCTTAGCTGGCGTGCATGGCACTCTCTCACATTACGCGCGATTGTTAAATCCATATTGGGATACTAATAGGCCACCAGTAGGAACATTTTCATCCAGAATATCCCGCCTGCGTGTCCACTGTGAGATAGAGCCAATGCTTCATTGACTAATCCTCTTGGAAGGATCACTCTCTCGTGTGATCAGGTAAGAAATTCGGCATCACGAATCACTTCGTCCATGATCACCTAGCAACTGCTCCGACAGTGCACAACTGTTAAACATCTTGTAGCAACGGATCGTTGGGCGCCTCTCTGTAGCTTATCCACCGTTATACTGTGAGCGAAAACTGTCGTTTTCATTAGGTCACGGTCAGAGTCCTATGAACAGTGAATACTAAGATTATATCTGAAATTATTCAAAGCGATTTAAATTTCGTAGTTCGCGCCAATAGGATGGAGAAAGTGACAGATCCAAGCAGCCAAGCGATCCCATGGTACTCCCTAACTTGCCGCTTAAACTGGATTCTATCATTTTTCTCCGCAGACTGTCATTGCAAAAACAGGCGTGTAACTGGAATGAAGTACAGTGTTTTGATTTCCCTCCATTATTATTAAAGGATTACACATTTTGCTGAATGTGACCCCTCCAAGATTTGTCTACGATCTTGACAGCGATGTTGGCCCGAAAGTCATTATTCATTCCAGAGATGTCGTTCCTTATCCGCTAATAGATGGCTACACTATTGGCAAAAGTCAGACAGCGAGTTTTGGTGTTGTTCCGGTAATAATTCTGTTCTTACATTATTTGATTTTAAATTATTACTGGATATAATTATTATGGGGTTTCATTATTAATTCATTACAATTACTGTGTCAGTACGTAAATACTTATAATCCTGTATCTGTCCATGTCTTTGCTAATGAAATGAAATGATCGCTTCGATTCGCCAGAGCCAAATGGCCACCGAGAAGAGCTAATATAACATAAGCAGCAATCATAGTATATATATATATATATATATATATATATATATATATATATAAAAAAAAAAAAAAAAAAAAAAAAAAAAATAATATAAATAGAAATCATAGTATATATATATATATATATATATATATATCGTAGTTCAGTATGTAATTCAGTTCAGTTCGGAACTGAACTAGGCCAGTATGTAATTACATACCGAACTAGTTCCGTTGTAATCACATTTTTCTGATGTCTTAATGACAAAAGCTGCGTCTCACTTATAAAACCTCACATGCTGATGACGCAAATTTTACAGGGTTGCTTCCACATTTTATATCTTAAAAAACAGCAAATAATACAACCTAATAAAAAGTTTAAAACTGTTGATTTCAACTGAATGAGAATCGCTAAACAGTAATTTCGCGAGGAAACACACACATATTGCTAAGAAGCACACAAAATTTTATGAAAAAGTTGCCAAACCACAGTAAGCAACTACTTATTCTTGCATATAGTGTCGTTATGACATTTGGTACCGCAGGGAATATTCATTCTGCGGCAACAGCAAGACTTGGAAGAGCAGCCGGATTTACTTTTGCAGACGCCAGCTGCTCCTGAACCATTCGAATATGATGTTTCACTTCGGTATGCTGTAACCAGTGTAACAGAATTTGATGGAGGATTTTCGAGCTCAGGTGGCTGCAACCCTGGCCAAGGCACCACGCTGACTTTGCTAAGCCGTTGCTTGATGACGTCACTCCTGCCTTGTAGGGTTAGATCTCCTCCGTTAATAGACACCGCCTCGGCTGGACAATTTAGACGGCACAGATTGGACCGATCAACTCTTGGGATTTTGAGACCAACAATGTCACCTTGTTGAGTATTACCGTTTGGCCGCTTAATAGATTGCTGCTTTTGGCGATCTTCTAAATATTTCAAGAAATATGGCAGCCGAGACAAGTTTTCATCTTCATTGGATCCTTGTGAATTGGCTGCCAATTTATTCTTCCAGGTAACGAAGTTTCCTTCAGAAATTGGTTCTCCAAAGGGATCGTTTGGGCAATCAATTGGGGTTAGGACTCTGATAATTTTGAAACAGGAATTGTCACTGGGCAATATCTTACCATGGACAACTTTGCGCGGACGGTTAAGGCCAACTGCAATGGATTGAAACAGGAGGTAGGGAGTTTCCTTCATATTTTAGATATCATCATCATGAGCAGCAGCAGCAGCTGAAGAAGCAGTATCGCCGTCATCATCAGCAGAAGCCACGGCCACACCACGGTCGTTGTCATCACTATCACCACCGCCACCATCACCACCAGTACCCACAGCGGCTTCGTCCTTATCCCCATGAGCAACCGTACCATCACCGTCATCATCATCATCATCATCATCATCATCATCATCATCATCATCATCATCATCATCATCATCATCATCATCATCATCATCACCATCATTACCATTATCCCCACCATCGTCATCATCACCACGAACAGTAGATGAGTCAACAGGATCTCGCATGAACATTAGGCGAAAGGGCGTAGAGCTAATCACCAGAGAGTAACTGTTATTTATAGACTGCACGATCTTAGGCAGGACTATGGCCCATTGCCCGTTTTGGTCATCCTGTAGCCAAGCACCCAATCTACTGTCCAAGGTTTGGTTAGCCCCTCAATTAGGCCATTTGTTTGGGGATGACGAGGACGGGAGTGCACTCGGAGGGAATTGGGAAACTCCTCTTTGAGCATGGCCTCCAAAACCTTATCCGTGAATTCCCAACCATTATCAGTTTGTAGAATTTTTGGTGCCCCGAACATATAGAAGATACTGCGGAGATTGGTAGTAACAGTTTGCAGTCCTTTCGTTCCATTGGGAATGCCCAAACGAATTTAGAGTAGTAATCCTTGACCTGGAGAATCCACTTGAAACCTCCGGGGTATCCTATCAATACAGTCGGCTTGTACTCTCTCCATAACACCTTTGGCAATAATGGGGCAGCCAACAGCAGGTTTCGGCAAGGGTTGGCGTTTGGTGCAGGTAGAACACCTCAGCAGGTATTTGCAAATCAAATCAGGTTCACAAGAGGTACGTAAGCAAAATTTTGCTGAAATCGGTATTTGACACAGTCTTCACGGATGACCGCTGTTGCCACGATATTCTTTCAGCAGATGGATGAAATTAGACTGAGTGAGCATCAGCTTGCTGTGATCGTCTTTCAGCACCACCACATCATCACCATCCTTGCTGATTACTATCCAGTTTTGTAGAAGTCGATGTTTCCATGTTGGGTTGAGGTCAAGATTCGACTCTCCTAAAATTATTTGAAGATTTAGGTGTTTCAGTAATTCAAAGCACAGTAATCTGGCTTTACATATTGTTAGACTTTACTGAATTTTCGATAGAACGTTCACGAGAAGCGGAATTTTGTATCCCAAAAGGATATCCCAAAAGCAATGTCCCAAAAGGGATTACCACCGCAACCAATTTTCGTACCCTCCACTTTTCAGAAGCTTTCGCCACTCCCCCTTCCCTACTTCCACCTCTCTTAGAGAAACGCCACACCTCCTCCCCACTTGCGTAGCTTTTAAATAGCAAGTTTTTATTAGAAAGGTGTTTTAGCAAACAATTATTAATTTCAATTTGAAACCTTTTGAAATTTTAGTCATAAAATATACATTTTGGGTCAATATTGTGTGTTACTATGCTGGTAAAAACTGAAATTCCCCAATGTAGCTAAGAATTAATAAGAATAAGAATAACAAGAAGAAGTCATGGATTACCGAACACTATTGCGACTGAGTATACCTTCCTTCATCTTTAAAATTTGACAAATTTCTAAATACATTTCGTCATCTGGAAACATCCATTTTGACTTAAAACCAGGTGCAGCACAGTGATTACGCACAATATCATCAAAATCCGTCATTGTAGGAAAAAAGGTATAATTGCAAATATGCATATAAAGTAGTTTATTTTTAAACATAACCTGTTCCTGTACCGAACACTCCTAATAAATAATTACTCATGAAATAAGAATGTTTATCGTTTGTTAAATAAACGCTAAATTCAAATTTAACATTAAATTTAAATAAATTAAATAAATCAAAAATCAAAAACTATAAAATTTATTTGTTTATATATTTCAGGAATATGAATCCAAAGCAATATAACTGTTAAATAAGGAAATAGCATTATTTACCATTACTTATATTTAATAAATATAAATTATATACTTAATTTAATATAATAATAATACAAATTTAATGCAAAAAGCGAAAAACAAATTTTTGTGATAGCGTAAAATAGCCAATGTTGAGGAAACAAGACACAACAACGTTTATCACCTAAACTGTACATATTATGAAGACTGAATACAGTTTTAAATATTATCTAAATTATTTGACCTTTGACCTTGCCGGCCTCACTCTGTAAGTTTTGGCAGACTACTATGTGAATATTAAATGTAAATGTTACCTTTTTGGCGCCACGTTCTATTTACCGTATATGTAACAGTAACATTTATGTAACAGTAACAGACTATTTAAATTATATATTTTACACACTAACATTAACCGCTTGAAGCATGCAGCTTTAGCAGGGAAGGTTTCAGTGAAATTAATCTTTTCCCACTGATTACACACTGAACTAGTTCGGTATGTAATTACATGCTGGACTAGTTCCGTTCCGAACTGAACTGAATTACATACTGAACTACGACATATATGTTCCCTCACTTATTGCTCAATTTCTTTAGTTGTTTTATGTTGAGACGTTTAATTATGTCTTGCGTCGGTAATAAACTGCAAACTGAGTGACTTTATTGATTGTCAGCTAATTATGATGCGTTAATGTATTTGTGATGACTGTTATTCAATCGATTCAACAAGAAGTAGTTCTCTGAAAAATGTTTGTGGGAACTTGTGCAGCTAAACTGCCATACAGATACAGCTGACTAGGCAGTCTGTTTTTATTCCGTGCAGTATATTTCTCTAACAGCCCATGCAGCAGCAGCTTCTTGTAATACGCTTTTATACACTAATAGAGTATTAGTGCTTGCGACCGATGCTGTGTTTATAAGCAAGCGGACTGGAAGTGGGAAGTCGATTTGTACGAATACAGGTCAAAAGGCTAGTAATTTCTTTAGGGCATTGTTTGTAGTTCGCTGGTATAGTGAATTTAATTAGAAACAGGCTAAAAAACTACAAAATAGGCTCGTGGGATTCATTGTTTACCAATTCGCAATGCAATACGCGAAATGCTGGTATGCGAACACATGTATTGTTCGCTGAAACTTCAATTTTGAAACTGCCGCAGTCATAAAACGAACTGAATCTTATACGTACTTACCTGTTGTCCTATTTTGCATAATAAAGCCATGCAGTAGTTTAATTTGATACACTAAAGTGATCTGACATGTAGATATACACAACCACAGAGACAAGTAAATCCTAAACCCTCACCTATGTTCAGCATACGACTCAAACGCAACTGGTTCAGAAATACACAGAGGCATCGTGCACAAACATTAGAGCATAATGTATAATAACCGGCTACGCTGATGCGTAGCCTCTGACTCCAACATCCAGAAAGCAGAAGAGAAGCTACAACTTGCACTTAATCAGATTGCTAACTGGTCAACGAAATGGGGCCTAGAAATCAACGTGGAAAAGTGCCAAGCCTGTATCTTCACCACACACAATAAACAAGCCAGCTATCGACCGACGCTGCTGCTCTTTGGCAGGCCCACACCCTATGATCCAAATCCATCTTTCTTGGAAGTCACCTTCGACTGGAAGCTCTGTTTCGCTCCTCACTGCCTGAAACTGAAGCAGAGGACTCGACCGAGGCTTGCCATTCTTATGCGTCTATCAAAAGAGTTTGATCACACCGTGCAGACAGATGTCACAGGAGCACGGCCAACCAGTTCCCTAGGTGGTCACTGGTCCCGGACTCTGTGCTGGCCGACCGTGACTTGGCCTACCCAGTTCCCTAGGTGGTCAGTGGTCCCGGACTTTGTGCTGGCCGACCGTGACTTGGCCTACCCAGTTCCCTAGGTGGTCAGTGGTCCCGGACTTTGTGCTGACCAACCGTGACTTGAGCCACCCACATAGGACTTTGGCTACTTGAGTGTGACTCGGCTACTGGGAGGAGACTTTGGCCACCCAGTCCGGACTTTGGCCATCCGGTACAGACTTTGGCCACCCGGTCCGGATTTTGGCCGCCCGGTGCAGACTTTGGCCGCCCGGTCCGGATTTTGGCCGCCCGGTGCAGACTTTGGCCGCCCGGTCCGGATTTTGGCCGCCCGGTGCAGACTTTGGCCGCCCGGTCCAGACTTTGGCTACTGGCGATGGACACTGGCTACCCAGCAAGGACTTGGTCCATCCGGATCGGACTGTCAGCCCGCATTGGACTACACCCGGGATGGACTTTTCTAATCGGGTGGTATACCGCCACATGTGTTCGAGACAAACCTTCAAGTAAAATCGATGTAGTAGTGCTGTGCATTTAAAATACCGCTCTACACGTTTTACCTAAACACTGCGCACTTTAGCTACTGGTTAATCTTAAACACTGCGCACTTTAACTACAGGTTAACATTAATATAAATATTAATAGATGACGCTTGATTAACTCTTTTAAGTACGCTAGTGAGTTAAGGTAAGCAAAATCCTGTTAATTCCACTCTACTTCTTAATATTTGGACAATCGTTAATTACAATTCGAAGATAAGCTTATGTACATATGGATATTTCAGAAGAAATCTAGCTCAACAATTAGGCGTGGTGGTTACTAGGAAGTACTAAACACTCGATGACAGCAGTTCATAAAGTCTGCATACAGAAAATGGAAGCTGATACACAGAAAAATGGAACCTGATTAGCATAAAATGCATAATTAATATATAGGGGAATTAGCTACAACTCGGGTCGATCTGTACCGGTGGTCGAAGTGCCAAAGGAATTTCTAAGCATTCTAAGCCGAACGCAGCTACACGTTTGGCAGTTTTTGTGGGGCCGTCGCGAACGGCCAGTTCTTAAACGCAATTCTTAGCTGAACGCTGTGACTAGTTCGATCAATTTATGATTATACGATAACCATTGCAGTGCAGACAAAGTTATGATAATACGATATTGCAGTGCAGAAAATGGAAGCTGATTGACTCTAAACACAGAAAAATGGAACCTGATCAGCATAAAATGCATAATTAATATATAGGGGAATTAGCTACAACTCGGTTCGATCTGTACCGGTGATCGAAGTGCCAAAGGCAATCTAAGCATCCTAAGCCGAACGCAGCGACACGTTTGGCATTTTTTGTGGGGCCGTCGCGAACGGCCAATTCTTAACGTAATTCTAAGCTGAACGGTGTGACTAGGTTGATCATTTTATGATAATACGATTACCATTGTAGTGTAGACAAATTTATGATAATACGATAAGACAAAGATATGATACAGAAAATAGAAGCTGATTGACTCTAAACACAGAAAAATGGAACAACTCGGTTAATCTAAGCATTCTAAGCCGAACGCTGCGATACGTTTGGCAGTTTTTGTAGAGCCGCCGCGAACGGCCAATTCTTAAACGTAATTCTAAGCTGAACGCTATGACTAGTTTGATCAATTTATGATAATACGATAACCATATCCAGGATAAGCTTATTGTAGTGAGCACCAGCCACGTGTAGTGAGCACCAGCCGCGGAAAAGATAAGCCAATACAATATAAACGATTTGCAATGAGCAGTCGCCTACATTTAAACGACCAACTACTTGCAATCAGCATATTAACTGACCAACTAGTTGCAATCAGCATAGTAACTACTAATTCGAATGTATTGGAACCATATTTGATTTTATCCACTCATCGCGGACTTTGTCCAGAGGAAACAGACTTTGTCCAGTGGAAACAGACTTTGTCCACAGGGAACAGACTTTGTCTACTGGGAGCAGACTTTGTCCACTGGCGGCAGACTTTGTCCACTGGGAACAGACCTTGTCCACTCGGAACAGACTTTGGCCACTGGTAACAGACTTTGGCTGACGGAACCGGACTGTCGGCTACTGAAGTCGGACTTTGTGCTGAACAGATGTGACTTTGGCCACCCAGTTCCCTAGGTGGTCACTGGTCCCGGACTTTGTGCTGAACAACTGTGACTTGGTCTACCCAGTTCCCTAGGTGGTCACTGGTCCCGGACTTTGTGCTGAACAGCTGTGACTTGGCCTACCCAGTTCCCTAGGTGGTCACTGGTCCCGGACTTTGTGCTAGTGCGAGTTTGAGATGGACAAAAACGTGACTTCTGTCAACACAGTGTGATCAAACTCTTTTGATAGACGCATTAGTGCCTTGGCTGGCCGCAAATGGGGACCTGGAAAAGAAGATCTGAGGATTCTGTTAATTTCCTACATAAGGTCCCTAATAGAATATGCTATGTCTGCGTGGTATCCCTCAGTCTCCAAGACCAGCGCTGAGAAGCTGGAAACTATACAAAACCAGGCAGCCCGGCGAATCACTGGGTGCCTTCCAGGGACTCCTGCCGGACACGTTAGACTGGAGGCCAATCTAATTCCTCTACACCTGCGAGCTAAGGAACCGGTTGGAATTGGATATGAAAAATCAATCAGACTGCCGGCAGACAATCCCAGATCTGAGGCGTGCCTGCGGTCGGTCAATCAACGTCTCCCAAGTCAGAACTCCTGGAGAGTTATGGGTCGGCAAGTCTCTGAAGCGGCTGGTCTTTCCAGGCATAGAAGAGAGCCGCTCTGTCTTCCGTCAATCCCACCATGGAACTCGCCTGGCAATGTCACAGTACATACTGGCATTGGTCTCAACGGCTCGAGAAAGAAAGATCTACTGCCGCATCAGCTGAAGCAACTCACCCTTGCCGCCTTGGCGAAGCTTCCACCTGCCGATCTGCTGATTTGGACAGATGGTGCTGTGAAAGATGCCAATCAGGCCGGAGGTTCAGGTGCTGTAGTGTATGACGGGAGTCGAGGTACGCTAATGCACCGGATTACTGTTCCTGCTGGTCCCCTGTGCTCCAGCTTCAGAGCGGAACAAATTGCTTTCAGGGAGGCTCTCAGCTGGGCGAAAGATCATTTTGCTGCTGATGTGGCTGGTGCTGCTGCTGCAGCAACCGAGGACGGAAGCCTTTTCAGAGAGGCCAGGGTATGTACTGATTCGTTGTCTCTCGCCGGTAATCTCAAAGCTGGCTGCCAATCCGCGAGTACCCCGACGGCCATCAGTATATGGAAGCTACTGGCAGACTTGGAGAAGATCGGGGTCCATGTCACGGTTCAGTGGACTCCCAGTCACATCGATGTTGCTGGCAACGAAGCAGCTGACACTGCTGCTAAATTGGGAACTGAAATGAGCAGGAAAACGTGGAGTTGGACTACACCAACGCCAAACCCGCCGTTAAAAGATATATCCGTGAAGAATGCATGCGGCTTTGGAAAACCGATGATACAAATGGAACATTCGACGGGAATAAACCTGTTTCGCTGGAACTGGAGCAAGGTCTCAGCAGGAAGGAGCGGGTGACTCTCTCACAGCTGAGATGTAACGGTCACTCCCTCCTGCTGGCCAAGCAGAGGTACAGGATGGGTATCTCTCCGTCCCCCGCCTGCCCTGACTGCTCAGCTCCGGAAGAAGACCTACCTCACCTATTACTCCACTGCCCCGCTCACAATGGCGCTAGACGACTGCACTTCGGGTCCCGGCCCAGGCTTGACATCCTTTCGAGGGGTCCCCCCAGGGTCCTTGCCTATCTCCTTGATGTGGGACGACTCTAGTTGGTCCAACCGCATTGAGCCTGCTCACGACGGTCCAGGAAGATGAAGAAGAAGAAGAAGAATGCGTAGCCTGAAAATTATTAAGTACCACCTAAATTCTGTAATTTGTACACATAGACTTCGAAAGCACGAAAGCTGTCTCTGGGAGTTTGTTTTCCTTCGGATTCTACAACGACGTGCATTCGCTATACATGCAGTTAACACGATACAGCATTGTTGGTAACGGTTTGTTTACTTTAAGCCGTCCAACACCTGATGTTTATTGGTCGGAACAACTGTATGTAGACATTTTTTACCGGCCAGAAGTTTGCCCTGGCACGTAAAGAATTTGCGTCAGACATAAAGCCAAAATCAAATTCGCATTTTTAGTCTAACAAAAAGTATGTTGTCAGACCTAGAAAACTGAGCCAGTTTACATGAGTAGTATACTCCGCTTTTCGACCCCCACTCTCGGGAGGATTTTTTGGGGCAACTTTCCTGGTCTTCTTCTGCCAGTATTCGTGTCCTTCCTTGGCGTGCCCCTAACCCTACTGCCAGTTCCATCCTCGGTCACGTACACTTCTAATCCGCTTGATTATACACCGTGCCGCCACCACTCAGCGCAACACCCTGTTCCCTTCCTGTTTCCACGTCCACTAACCACACCAAGTACCACTTCCAGTAAACCCCTTCTTGTTTGCACTTCTACTGACCACACCCAGTACCGCTTCCAGTAACCACATCTTGTACTTTACACTCCCACTATAACAAATCCCTTTCTTTCCCTGTGTTCCGTCCCTCTGTGTTCTTCCCCCCGGGCCTGGGACCCGGCGTCGGCCCATTACCGGACACCTACCTACCTAGTCTACCTACCTACACTACCAGTCCGACCCATCACCATCTAATGTTTTTGGTATTTTTAGGTTTATAATTTTTATGTGTTTGTTGTATTAGTGCATAGTATACCCAGTCAGTTTATACACAAAGAAGCAAATACTGGTAACATCAACTACAATCCATTTTGTGGTAGGTCTCTGCCGTCGGGCCCACTCCAGAACATCCATCCTGTCAAACTCCTGATTAAGTTTTTCCAAATTTTCGCTGTTTCCGATGAATTTAGGTTCTTCCAGATAATGGTCGTTGTTTGAAGGGTAAAAGAAAGCTAACTCGTGGTCCAGAACATTTTGCAGAATGAACCCGAATGAGAAGTTAATTTTGATGGAGTAGAACTGAGCATTGAAAACGGAGTAGAGGAGTTTCTTAAGGTTAGATTCCCTCCTGTCGTTCAAACGGAAGTTGTAGGTTGAATAGATTTCCGGACCGAGATTGTATTTAGTTCTGCTTTTATCCCAATTTCGAATGTAAAGGTTCCTATTCGGTTCAGGTAGTTGTTCCAGGTAGTCATCTGGGGGCTCGGTGTACAATCAGTACAATCAAGCGGACTAGAAGTGTACGTGACGAGGATGGAACTGGCAGTAGGGTTAGGGGCACGCCAAGGAAGGACACGAATACTGGCAGAAGAAGACCAGGAAAGTTGCCCCAAAAAATCCTCCCGAGAGTGGGGGTCGAAAAGCGGAGCCTATACTACTTACATGCATGAATTCATTTGACTTTTGTCTGGACTCCGTTGCATAAAACACTATTAGTCTTGAGTCGGGAGAAAATTACTACTGAAATTTCACAAATACCGTTGCATAAAGGTTAGGTAATATTAGTCTGAAAAGTTATCAGTGTCAGCACTAAATTCACCCCTGAATTTTACAGATGAAAAACAATAGTGTTGCTTTCATAGTGTTGCTTATAAGTTATTGGTCTGACTATTTTACTGCTGAATAGCAGTAATTTCTACGGGTCAATTTTTAGCGTGAATGTCGGAAATATTAAGATTTCTTGACTTTTAAGATATATATTTTCGGTTTTTCTTCTCACAACTGGACTTTATTACTTTGTGTGCCCTAATTTCTCCATATTTTTTATGCTATAGTTGTGTTCTAATTTATGGTTTTTGGTAATTTTCGAAATTTGTTTATAGCTTACATACAACTAGCTACGTATTCACACAAATGTTCACAGTCGAAATAAATTAAAAATATTCTAAATAACTAATGCTATTTACTTCAAAATTTTTACTATTCAGTTTCTGCCTTAGAACTAGTAAAAATACTTGTGAAAAGTCATTAGTAAATTGGCAGAAAAACATGAATAATAACGAGTGAGGAGCAGACATGTGCTGGAGAGGAAATTTGGGGGGGGCGGTGAACAAAACCGGAAAAATCCGGATTCTGGCGGGAGGGTGAGGGACCCCTCTGCGGGGGTGAGCTCAGGTCTGGGGGGGGGGGAAACCCCACCCCCCCCAAACCCCCCCTCCAAGCACATGTATGGTGAGGAGTAATAGTGTCATTAGTATTTTATGCAGCGCAAATCTCACGACCCAATACACTGCTGACATAATAATGACTAATGGCAATTCACGAGTAATTACTTTTTATTTTTTGCAATGGGGCCGTGAGAATAACTTTTAATTGACAATGTCTGGCAAAACAGTAGATAGCGTAAACCCAGATTCAAGGTGGTGATCTGTTTTGGACTATTTCTCAGAATATGTCAACGTTAACATAACCATAAGGGATCAGCATCTTAATAAACAACAACCCTTGAGGGTTTTTGAAATTCCATGTGGCATATTTTCAATTAAAGTTGCCGAATTCAGTCAAAGTCACAGTCAGCAACATTTATCTAGATTTTGCCAGTAGCAAAGATCCAGAGACTTTCGATACTAAATTGCCGAATCAATTATTCTACCCGAAAGCATTTAACGAATGACACTTTCAGAATTGTAAGCAACTAGAAGTAGAATATGCCAGTCTGTACTCTCACTTGTTGTATCCTTACTTGTTCAAAACACAACGAGCTGTTTGTCTAAAGTTCAACTATTTTCAGCTTCCAGATACCGTAATAAAAAATTTAGGTTTACTACATCTATGTTAGAAGTACAAAGCGTAAGCATTATCCTCTGTAGTACTGCTGGGCAAACAGTTTTATCGCCGGCGTCATCATTGGTTCTTTCCAGTGCCTAAATTTATTTAGGGACTATCTGCAGTGGACCTGTACTCTCCATTATATCTCATCATATCAGCAGTATACTTTTCAGAGAATGGAGAAAAAGCTTCACACCAGTAGCATTGCATGTGTTCAGAGCAACGAAGACATTTCGAAAACTGATTCCTTGTATGAAAGTTCAAGTTATCATGCGGAGGTTAGTTTGTGTTAAAATATTAAGTAATCACTATTTGTTTTTGCAGCTTTCACCGAGCAGAGCTTCAGTTATGGGACTACCATTTAGCACAGCTTATAGTTACCCCTAAACAGTTTCTCCATAATTCAAAAAACTGTCAGCTTGCGGTCTGACATTATTTGGGCCTCCCTACGTAGAATTTGCTGCTATGGGGCATTTTCTATGGTGAAGGAAGTCCCCTAGCCGGAAAACTATTTTATGCGTACATCTACCACGTTTTCAAAATGTCAGGACCATATCAACAGCCGTTAGTAAAAATAGTGGGGAAGTTGAGGGAGGGTAAGAAATTATTCACTCATAGATAAATTTATCGCTATGTCGACATTGAAATGCCCCTGTGTACAGCCTTGCCCATATTTTGGGGCAATATCGCAAAATGAGTAACATTTTCTTACTTACCTTTCATAGTTACCTACCCTTTTTCTTGTGAGTTGCCATTGAAAAACGACAACAAATCTTAGCCTGCCGAAAAGTGTCACTATTTTGATGCAGTCGATTTTAGTAATTAAATGACAATTAAGCTTATTAAGAACTGCTGACAAAAGGAGATACCAAAATGATTGGCTATCAAGACTTCAAATGCAATCAGCCGAATCCAACTTGCGTTATGAATTAAGTATTGTAAAGTAGAACAACATTCCATTTAGACATGTCGGCTGTCTTGCTACCAGAAGCATGTTGCCAGAACCTGCAATTGTTTCGACAAAAGGATACCACATTTCAACCATCATTCAATGGACGGATGCCATACTAACTTCACATACTGTAAGATGCTACATAGATGCCAGATGTTAACTTTATTAGACTGATTGGAGATGCAAAATATACAGCATCAACCTTGCAAAAATGAAAAATGTCTAAAAGGATGTGCTGTCAGATAACGTTGATTACATCAACTATAGGTCTTAATGTTTTGACTTTACGAATGTATCAGTGAAGAGGTGAATAAATCGAAAGCTAGTGAAAGCTAGTCGATCTGGCAATGTTTCGTGAGATTTTCCATGACACCGTTTCTAAAACATATCATCGGTTGAGACCTTCAGAAGATTTCTAAACGTTTGCAATTATTTAGAGTTTGAGTAAATCATGTACATCTGGTGCTAGCTTTCGTAGGTCTCTAGAACGTTAGAAGTTATTGCGTGTGAAAATAGAGCATATTGTCTTGTCATATTGCTTAAAAGGTAATTCTTGCGACAACTTGCAAATATTTTGCTAACTTTGTCGAAATTATTCTGCACTTATCGAAACGAGACAAAATAATAAAGCAGTAAACTGTAGATTACAACTGTGCTACTATTGAGCAGTGTTAGTCCCGGCCTGGAAAGCTACTGATATTGTGTTTGCAGGGGAATGCTTATGGAGACAAGCAGGACCGTACACCAGCAATAAGCGCGACTGGCAAAGTTTATGTAAATGCCCAGAAAAATGTCTGTCTTCCCATTATGAAATAACGAGATCTACTATTGGTGCTAATAACAAGGTGGTTTGGTGAAAGGTTACTAAGATCAAGAGTACATAATACTAAGAGTATGCCACTAGGCATACTCTATGTTATCAGAGCAAAAACTATGCTCTGCACGCTAACGGCTGACCCCCCCCCCGCAAATTAGGCCCATCACTTCAAAGAATTTCGTGCGCTATGTTTGTGTTCTAAAGCTCCAAGCAGGCACAAAATTCGCGCACGCACTGCTTGTGTTTTCGAGCTTAAGCACATAAACATAGAGCGAGTGAGCGTACCCCCGTTTCGACCAGGTACTGATTTGCGGGGGCGGTCACTAGGGTCTGATTTGCGGGGGGGGGGTGGGCCGTTAGCGTGCAGAGCATAGTTTTTGCTCTGAGAACATAGAGCTTGCCTAGTGGCATACTCTTATTATTATGTACTCTTGCTAAGATTAAACAAATAAGAGTTTAAACTCCAGCAATACCCCTGCGTAGTTTCTAGCAAATATAGAACACTGACTCTTGCATTCAGTGCTTTTCAATCGTTGAACATTCTTTAGTTTTTTCACTGTGCTATTGCATAATCTCCCGACTTTTACCTGTGAACGTGTTTTATTCAAAAGTTGAAAAGCTGGAATATTCGGCGCTAATTTTATGAACATATATAGGCCATAAGATCCATGCAATTCGTGGATACCAATGAGCATGCTGGCACTAGCTACCCAAAAAGACTGAAGACTATTCACATTGATAAGTGACCAAGAAACGTAGTGTCACTAAATTACCGTGGCTCCAATTAAAATCACCTTGAACTTAGTGCTCGACGCAGCTATTTATTGAGTTACAGAGGCACAATCGAATCAATCACAGGTTGATACTGATTTCTGTAGAAGTGTGCGTAGACGTTTTTGACCGGCCTTGTACTTTCTGTACAAGTTCCGATTATGCTTATATTTAAATAAGATTTAAAGACACGAATTTGTATGCGATAAAATAATACAGATATATTCACTCTTATTACATCTACTTGTTTACTTGCTTTTCAGGTCCGGGAAACATTTTACAACCTAAGGTTCGTATTGATAAATGTGTAAGCTAAAATTGCTATGATGTACCGTTAAACAAGCGACCAGTAAATTGTTTATTTCTCTGATCTCAACTTCATCAATGCAATACATACCTGAGAAATCAGCTTGCTTCTTGACTGAACAGGCTTTGAGCTCGCGATTCGGGGGGAGGAGGTCAAATTTTTCTTCTTTCCACAAGCACAAAATCTCATTTTCGTGTGTTTTTGACTTATTAAAAAGCGAAAATGCTATTTATAGTTAAGTATGAAGGCAAGTGCCTCATGTATTCATCGAATTGACAATCATACATCGGACAATCGCGCAACCCAGAAGTCGAGCTTTTTTTGTAATTAAATTGTGCTGAAATTTACAACGCGGGAGTAAAAGTTTTGATGTAGTTTGCTGCTGAATTCGGATTCGTATTGAACTCTTGCTGAGAACTGCGGCGGGAGATAATACTTTTCTCCAATCTGCTGTGCGGAAGTAAAATCTGTGATGCACTGTACTACGCAGTTGTTAAAGTTTTGTAGCCATCTGCGTGGGGGTAAATTCTTTTGGTATTCGCTGCGCGCTTTAAAAGCTTTGCTGTGCATTGCAAGGCTGCACATGTGCAGGAGCTCTTTAGAGATGTCCTATACATGGTGTGGTAACCTAGTTTACTAGAAATCTTCAAACCTTTTTATATGAAACTGTCGAGTTTCCTATATGCCAAGAGCCGTATTTGGTGAACCTTTCACTTAGTTGTTACCAAACGTAGCACTAGCATAGATTGAATGCAATCAATTAAGAATGCATAGATTTGAATGAAGACACTTTATTTGACCGCTATGGTGCTTTCAAAACACAATTGCTTTAGTGTTCTTTCTGAGGTACATGTATATATGCTTCAAAGCAGTTGCCTGATCTTGACCGAGACATATCTGATGGATGTAAGTTGGCATCTAATCATTCTATCATTATTTTAAAATTTGCTGATTGTTTGAATTTTGCGTAATCAGTAAATAATGTTTTTGGTGAATATATTTATTTCTTCGAGCAAAGATTTAAATGGTAAACTTAGTGTGGTGGTTGGATAGAGGATTTTAAGCTTTAAAGAAATATGCCGCAAAAATTCGTTTTGCTTCATTTAAGGCACAGGAATTTTTTCGGAGTAGAATGATAAATCGAAGCTAGGCTGGATCATGAATTAATGTATTCGTATTTTGTACATGTATTTCTTTTACTGTTCTGTTTCTGTTGAAATCAGCTTAGCAACTTTTATATAGACTATAGACTTTCAGGAAATCTCTACGTTGTCTCGAATTGCAGGAGTAAGTGCAATTTTGTTTGGATCATCAATTGTGAAAATAGTAGAGATTCTGTTCAGAACATTCTCTTTTCTACGCTACTATTTAATAAATACCAGTGCTTGCCTGAATAAAGATGTAGAGTAGTCTTACGGTTCCAACTATAGCTTGGTGTTATTTCAAACTACAAAGGAGCTGTGAGAAAAAGCATTTGATAAATTGAAAGAGGTAAAACCTCACTAAACTGGGATAATGATAAGTGAGAGGAAATTCCTGAAGACACAATTTCCAGCAAACTAAAAGGTTTGCAACTTGAAATTTTATAAAAACCGCAGTAAACATAAATAACCAGGATTATAATATTATAGGAGAAAGTTAAGCAATGGTAGTTATGATAATTAATTACGTACAAAGTCGGGGCAAAAGTTTAGTCCCACCCCCCTTAATACAGATGTAATGAATCTAATTACAATATTTTTATACGAGTTGCTTACTCCTTTTTGTGTTAGCTGAAATATGTGTAGGAGGCATGAGCGTGCTTTGAGAGGGCGTTTTACCAACTTAGACCTGGAGCTCACATACAAGAGGGGGATTCTAGGTAGTTTTGACATATGTTGGGGGATTGAGGGAACCTGCAAATCGGCCCTCCACCCTTACTTCCAAATTGACCTACAGAACATGTCTGTCTGAACCTGTCGGAGCACTTATTTGGCAGTGATAAAGGACTCGAGACTAGCTGCCATAATAAAACAAAATGATGCAAAAGTAAACTAAAATTAGTATATTTACATAATAGTATAATTGGATTTGGAAGTTATTTTCGATAGTGGCGAAACAGAAATAACAAACCCAGGAATACAAATAACAAGCGTGTACCTAAAAATAAATATAACTGACAGGTACAGTAACACCAAAACCGAATTAAAATAAAAGAATATGTGCGGTGACATAAACAAGAGGGGAGGAGGAGTTCTGATATAAATCGTATACAACAATATTAAATACAACAAAAGATGTAGGATGGTGTACCAAAGGAATTAGAATAAAATGCATGTCATATCGATTACAGCTGTTATCAGTACGAGAAAAGGGGGTCGGTTCGTGTCTCTCCAGCTATTTCGACTAGAGACAAGAAGTTGTAATCTTCACCGAAAGATGCCTTGGTACAATGGAATTTACAATTAGATTAGTTTGAAAGCCTCCCCCACTTCCCAACCCACTTTACTAGACCTACCTTTATTTTATAGTCTTTCTTACTAGAGAGACAGGTCAATAGAAATTTCAAGGTTCGTCTTGCTGAAGCTACAAATGAAAAAGAACGATCTAAGCGAGGATGTGTCACGGTAGTACTTTCTTACCGACAGTCTCGGTAGTTGCAAAACCCGAAAACCTGGAGTTTTTAACTATTGTACTTCCAGCAGAATATTTTTGCAAACAAAACTATTTTTACATAGATTTTTACATTAACTACAGGAAACTCCTGCTGTTTTTTCTAGTTGAATTTCCGGTGGAACTACAAGAGTTGATTTTGTGAAAATTGCAAAAACTCAAAAAGGCTGGTACGGCATAGCAGTATTCTTGCAATAAAACTATAAAAATCCTAGTTGTTTACATAAAACTTTTCAAGGGTGAAGGATATACTCAAAGAATATAAAAACTAGATCCTATCAAACAGCATACATTTGATACATCTTGATCAGATATGAACTGATTTTCGATTAATACTTTGTTTCGGGAATAATTTCCAAGTAATCAACTGTAGCCAACATTTCCAAGAAACTATGCATAGAAGATGAAGTTAGTCAGTTTACCAAAACTAAAATGCAGCATAGTAGACTCAAATTTGCTAACATCACATACATTTAACACGTAAGTATTGCCAAATTTTATAGTCACCTTATGAAATTGACACCAGGATTCCCAAATAACCCGATGATCTGCTTAGGACGTTCTCACCACCGGTCTCAGGGCTGTTGGAAATGCTTCTCCTGTTTGATAAGGGTTACAGTTAAATACCGTTAGAAGCAACATCCCATGCAATTAGCGAATTAAAGGCTGCAGATACAAATGGACCATCTCTACAAATAGTGAATTTGTGCTGGTGAATGGGAGCCTGACAATATCCTAGATGTATTCCATTTATACAAGTTCTACACAGCTGATCAACAGTTCATAGTTTTAGTGCCCCAGCAAAGCTTTCAAATAGTAGCCTTCGAACACTACGTTGAATAAGTGGGAAAAGTTTGATGCTCATAGTTAATTCAGAGAGATATATTCGCAATGCCGAAGAGACTGAATGGTTATCGTCTCTTCGTGTCACTACTTTTATTTTACAAACTGGACTTTTGAAGAGGGGCTAGCCATTCTTTAGAGAGCTAATTTTAATGCCAAGCATTATTGTCCAAGCCTCATTCACGTATGCTTTTGACAGGCGTTATGGAATTTCTCCCAATGTTATAAATATTAAACTTCTATGTTTAATATAGACACATTCTTCACAGTAAAAGATTGTCAAAGGTTACAATTACACTGCAAGTGTACTTTAATGAATACTCGTCAACACACGGGTTATTATTGGTTGTTTACTGTTTCCAGTACACTCAACCAGGGTGTGTTCAAGTTCAACCTCCAGCGATATTCGTAAGTGTGCAGCAGTATGTGGTGCAGTGGTAGATTTCGAAGTATCGTTCTGTTTTGGTGAGTTCATGCTGCCGTAGTTTTTATCCCGCAATGACGACACACGACTCGATCTAGTGGCAAAGCTCCTATTAGTACCCTCTTCAAACGCTACGCTGGTGAAGTGGTTGAAACCGTCAAATTGGCGAAGTATGGAAGGAATGTGGCCGCAGCACAAGCACAGTATCATGCTTCTGATGTAGGCCCTAGTGTAGCGAGGCACAATGGCCGTATAAGTGAACGAGTTAATGGAAAATTGAGTTGTATACAGCAAATACAAAGCCTGCAATACGAATCCGTTGACAGGTAAACCGAACAGTTGCTTCAGACGCACCACATACATTGGCACATTTAGGGCAAAGTAGAGCAAGGTGACACCGACTAACTTCACAGGCGCCTTTAGGTCCGAAACAGTAGAACTTCTGCGAATATTGGTAGCCGGCATTAGATGTGATTTTTGACCTCTTAACGGTCTTTGTCCCGATCTTACTTTACTTGGATCTTCAGTACCTTCTCGCATCTCTCGGCGTAGACTGAATCCGTACCTCAGCCGCTTAGCAATCCTGAACGCGATCCAACTATTCAGAATAAGTAGGATAAATAACGGTAAAGTACAAACAATAATCATATTAAGCATATCCATGATTTGAAATTCTGGGATGAAACCCGGATTTAAGGTGCAGAATGATCGATTTTTCATCTTTCGCACTTGGAACGCTACCAAAAACCACGCATTGTATGCTATGCCGACGGCAACCGTAAGACAGATGATGCATCGGGCTCGTTTCACACTGATCATGGTTTGTCTCAACAAGGGGTACTGTACTACTATGAATCGTTCAAAAGTCAGCTCTGCTATAATCCACGGGCATGTAAATCCGCCTAAATAACCAAGAAAGGTCAAAAACTTGCATGTGAAGGTGGTACTGAAAACGTTTAAGCTAATCAACCCATCCAGCCATGTCAGGATTAATGTTAACAAAATTGCCAGGTCGGCTAAGGCTATGGCCAGTAAATAATGACCGGAACTTGAGAGCGGTCTATAGTTTCGGCAGCTTGGCAGTGAATGAATTATATTGATTGTGTTTGTAAATAATCCAAAAATCCCGACAAATCCTGTGTAAGTGAAAGCGAACTGCTGGAAAAGTTTGGCAGGGCTTGAACCAACGTTATGCTCAGCTGAGCTGTTGAAGGATGCATTCATATGGGAAGATTGACTTGAATCTGAAAACTCAAAGCACAGTAACCAGCGAAATTAGTGGTCAAGAAATTAGAGATAGGTAATTATAAAACTCACTCTCCTTTTCGTATGTTAATTGCGTGCGTTAACAGCTGTTAACAGCTGACGGTACGCTACAGAGAGCTTCTTTGCTAGTAGTAATAGGCCAGCACCACACGTATTGCTTTTGGGGGGGGTGGTGGTGTAAGCGGCGAAAGCGGCCTGGTGGGGGTGGTGGTGTGAGCGGCGAAAGCGGCGAAGCGGCGAAAGCGGCCTGGTGGAGGAGGAGGAGGCTCAGCTTCAGGGAGACCGGAACCATGGCTGACCCAAGCTTAAATTTGAAAATTGTTTATTCTTAACGAAATTAAAAGTTTATCTAGCGGGTTTTCGACCATGTAGAATTCAAATACGAGCTTAGTTTTCCTCTGCAACCTAAGCTCCGCGCTGCAAGTGACCGGAACCATGGCTGACCCATGCTTAAATTTGAAAATTCTCTATTTTAAGGGGGAAAAATTTGTATATAGGGTTTTTGGGCATGTAGAATTCAAATATGAGCTTAGGTTTCTTGTATTAGCTAAGCTCCGTGCTGTAGCTTGCCCACAACCGGAACCATTGCTGACCCTAGCTTAAAATTGAAAATTCGCTATTTTTAACGGAAAAGCTTATCTATAGGATTTTCAGGCATGTAGAATTCAAATACGAGCTTAGTTTTCCTCTACAACCTAAGCTCCACGCTGCAAGTGACCCATGACCGGAATCATTGCTGACCCATGCTTAAAATTAAAAGTTGTCAATTTTTAACGGGAAAGTTTACCTATAGGTTTTTGACCATGTAGAATTCAAATATGAGCTTAGTTTTTCTCTGCAAAGTAAGCTTCGTGCTGTATGTTGCCGGAACCATGATTGTTGTAGAGATAATGTTAAGGTAAGCCAGGCGAACTGGCGGAAAAAAATTTATTTCAAGCAGTATACAGCAGGGTTTACAAGTGACTACATACTATACAAGGTAAGTCAGATATACAGTAGAAATTTAGTTAATGGTTGCAGTCATAATGATTCCACGGTGTAATGAACCATTCAGGCACTGTCCATCGTTTACAGGGGTGGTTGGCCAGCCATTCCGTGAATTCCACAGTTCGAGCATCACAGTCCATGGGTCCCAGAACAAATACAACATCCAACCGTGCGGCATCCATAGACTGAAACGTTTTATGACTTTGTTGCTGAAGCATCTTTAGGCGGGAATAAATCTTCCAAGTAACACCTCTCTGCAATGGCTGATCAGGTTCCGGCAAAATCATCATAAGGTCGTTCTGCCCTGATGTTCGCAATGCTTCTCTAAGTAGAATTGAGGCATTGGCTCCGTAGCGATTAAGAGTCGTTAACAGTTCGTAATTTCTGTCGTGTTCAGGCGTGCAAAGCCTGAGCTTATCTGCAACGCTTGTGGTAAATAGTCCCACTTCCACCAGGTAATCCAATACCGGTTCCGCTTTCATGTCATTGCAAAATAGCACCAAGTTATCGTAAACAAGATCCATAATAGCTACAATAAAATGACAAGTGTATAATAGCATCTAGTAGAACAAAAGGCAACACACTACAACATTTGAAATAACGAACAACACACTGCAAAAACTAACATTGAGGCACCCTGCTGTGATTGCACCTGTCCATATTAAAAATTTAACGCTTGTGTCCCCTGCTGTGTTTGCACCTGCCTCAAAATTTCAAACGGTTTTAAAACGATCATTTGGCTTACAATACAATGGAAGGAGAAACAAATGTTGAGGTAATAGTTTTACAGGGGTTTTGAGGTTTTGAGCTTAGAGGTTTGAGGTAAGAGGTTTCAGTTTTTGAGGTTAGAGGCCTGGAGATTAGAGGATCTGAGGTTGGAGGGTTTTGAGGTAAGAAGCTATGAGGTAAGAAGCTCTGAGGTAAGAGGTTTTGAGGTAGGAGGGTTTGAGGTAACAGGTTTTGAGCTTAGAGGTTGAGGTAAGAGGTTGTGAGATAAGCGGATTTGAGTCACGAGGTTTAGAGATAAGCGGATTTGAGGTAATAGGATTAGAGGTTATGAGGTAGGAGGTTTAAGCTCTTTATTTGCTCTGAGTTACTCCGACATTCTCCGACGAAGACCACCGAAGCCGAAAGTGAACAACAACTTGTTGCACCATGTAATAATGTATGCATGTGTGCCATCCGCCACGTTGTGGCTTCAGGCGGAACCTCCGGAGAGGTTTGATGATTCCGTTCAGTCAAGGTGAATAGCCAGCACCGTCAGCTTCCTTCTTTCAGGAAAAGAGCAAACGTCAGCAACTGTTGACTTCTCGACCCATCCTTTAAAGAGAATGTGGTAACATTCATCAGTGATAAGCAAGTACATTTTGTCATCAGTCGTCCAGTTTTGGAACTTGAGCATCATGAAATCTCTGATATCTGATGACTCCCACAGTGTCACCATTGATTGCTGTAAGTTCGGCTTCCACACACCTCAAGTTGGCAGTGGATAAGATATAATCTCGTTTCGTCTGATATTCCATTGTCAGTCAGTTTCTTGTCAGATTTTAGCGCCTTTTACTACTTCTTCATGAATTCATCACATAGTTGTTGCACAGTGCAATCAGCAAGCTGCGCATGCTCTTACGTCTTTAGTCAGGTAATGAAATATTGGCCATTGTGAAATAGTCGTACAGTAGCTCCATTGAGTTTCCAGGTGATTCCACTGAAGAGCTCATGATCCATCATAACATAACCGTAGGGGCGCAGGTATTCATAGAGTGAGTCCAAATCCACAGCTGATTTGGCCTTGTTTGAGAATACAAGGTTGCATATCCTATAATTCTCCAAGCTAGCATCCATCCTTTCAGCGAGTTTATGGGCATTTTCTATCGCATCTGAGGTTGAGGTTGAACCAACACAGTTGAAAGATCCACTCTTGAATATCAGAAATGTGCAGCCATCGTGCAGTATAGCCCCGCTGAATCGTTTAGGTTGATAGTAAACATCATCCAGCTTCGTCAGGGCAATTTCTTTACAAAGCTTTCCAGTAAGCACAACGTTGACGATCGGCATTTGCAGCACTGTCCACCAGCTTCACACGTTGCTCGTATCCTGTCCACAAACTTCTTTACAACCCGGTCGTTGTCACACCTTCAATCAAGTTATCAAATTCTCCATATATGATTATGACGATGCCTTGAGGGAAATCCGCAGCAGGCAAAGGCTCCTTCAGATTCATGCAGAGGCTCAAGTCGCCTTCTCTAATCAATTCCATAGCTCCAGTATCCACGTTATCGGCAGTTAGACTAAAGGTGAACATGGTGAATCCTTTAATAAAGTTGTTGTAGGATATATCCATGCCTCTGTCCAAGTTGGCCATGTCGCAGTTTTCGTAGAGGTACATGTATGGAAAACTGTACTGATAAGTTTTCCAGTCCATCTTCAAGGGATACTTGGGCACATATTCGTCTCCACATTTAAGGGCAATTTCTGTGACATTGCAGTGTTCAAACTTGAAAGGGTTCTTTGTGAAAGATCCGTTGAATGCTTCAGCATCTACAAGGCTTATGACCACTCTTCGTGGTAATTGGCCACTATAAATTGAGTTTTCAATTATATGCTGAGATCCTGCAGCTATATGTCTTGTAGCCATTTTAATCCTTCGTATAGGATATTTTGCCGTATTTGGCGTCTGCAAGATTTGTTCGATTGCTAGGGAAAGGGACTCTTGTGGCTTTACTTTCCAGACGTACCATCTAATATCGTCTACTAATATCTTGTACTTTGTACCGTTACTGATGAGACAGAAATTATCACTGTTTCTGTGTAATTCCAGTGCTAGCTCGCAATCGCTCAGCAGGTATGTTTCCTGCTTAAACAAGTCACAATGCAGTGGAGTCAGTAGTTCGACCGTGTTGTTATCTAGAAATGGCTTAGCTCTTTTTCCGGCTGCTTTCGAGGCTAGTTCAAAATTGTCATCCTTGTAAAACAAACTTAGTTGTTGATGAGAGTTTTTGGCGTCCCATCCGTAGTTTAGCAGTGTCTCCAAGTACGCTTGGTATGCATAAAGTGGGCCAGAGTTGTAAATTTCCTTGTCGCTAAGTTTAACTATAAGGCACTCAAATAGGGTTTTCCCAATCAAATTGATTGGCGCAACGGGCCAGATTACTTTGAGCAGCATGGAGAAGTTGCAGCCCAACAAATCAAGGAAGCGCTGGAGCAGAAAGTACCCTCAGATGTGAAACTTGCCCTATACCGCCAG
This sequence comes from Trissonchulus latispiculum, assembly GCA_030248195.1. NCBI lineage: Eukaryota > Metazoa > Nematoda > Enoplea > Enoplida > Ironidae > Trissonchulus > Trissonchulus latispiculum. The sequence goes on along the minus strand of JASAND010005828.1, from coordinate 24,803 downwards.
CAAAACTACCGGAACCGGCCGATTAAAGAAAAGCCCAAAACGACAATGACTGTTAAAAGGGAATCATCACCCCAGACTGACAGCATTATAGTGGATAACCTTCCACCAGCAGTCCAAACGAAAGGTAGAATGCTTATCCAGCATTTGCAAGGCATTAAGGGTTTTAGAGTAAACAATAGGGGAGAAATTGTGTATAAAGGACAAATTGCCCCTGACTCACGGATATTTGATCTTATTAATGACTTTGTTAGGAAACGGAAGACAAAATCGTCTCAACCTGGCGACGATTTATTTGTAGAAGCTCTACGAGATAGCAATGTACCCCGCGAATTTATAGGTAACTCAGCCCGATGGGCTGATATTCGAAAGCATAAAAAGCAAATTGGACGCGGATCTAATATATCCAGTGCTCTAAAACGTTTAAAATGGAAGCGATCTTAGATGAACTATATTATAACCCTAGCAAAAACACTGCTTTCACAGGTCAACAGGCACTGCTGAGTAAAGCTGCCGGTGCTACTGCCCAAAATGTGCGAGACTATCTCAAGAAGCAGTATACCTATACTATGCACAAACCCATCAAGCGAAACTATAGAAGAAGGCGCTATGAAGTTGCTGGAGTAGATAAGCTTTGGCAGGTCGATTTGGCCGACATGGTCAGAGTAGCAGATGACAACGATGGGTACAAGTATCTACTTACTTGTGTTGACGTGTTCTCCAAGTACGCCTGGGTTGTTCCAGTCAAATCAAAGGCAGGTACAGAAGTAGCCAACGCCTTTAAATCCATTTTGGACAGCGGGCGACTACCTAAAGCTCTACAATCAGACAAGGGAAAGGAATTTCTCAATAGCACCTTTCAGAAACTGCTGAAGGAAAACAACATACACTTCTACACATGCAACAATCCCGATATCAAGTGTAGTCTTGTTGAAAGGTTTAACAGAACCATAAAGACAAAACTATTCAAGTACTTTACCAAAAACAGAACCTATAGATACATAGATGTGCTACCTCAACTGGTAGCAGGATATAACGATTCCAAACACCGAAGCATTAAAATGAGTCCAAATATGGCCTCGGATCCACAAAACCAGTATAAGGTCTTCAAGAACCTATATGGTAAAATAGTACCATTTAAGGCCCCGACATTTAGTGAAGGAGATATTGTGAGAATTAGCCGATCAAAAGGCATTTTTGAAAAGGGATATCTCCCAAATTGGTCAGAAGAACTGTTTAAAATTACCAATCTTTCTCCAGGCCAACCTCCAATGTACCAACTAAGTGACATGCAAGGGGAACCAATTGAGGGTGGTTTCTATGAGGAGGAACTTCAGGCAATAATTGAACCAGAGACGTATTGGATCGAAAAGATCATAAAAACTAGAGGAAGAGGCAAACATAAGCAATATCTGGTCAAGTGGTTAGGATACCCTGACAAATTCAACAGCTGGATTAACGAAAATGACGGATTTTTACCTTCATCTACCTAGCAATACAAACAACTTTAACACTTTAAGCAGTTTTAGTGTAAAGCTTCCACACCGTATAGATCTCGACGGCCAATGGGAAGTTGCTCTTGTTGAGTTTATTTATCCCGTGACATGGGCTAATCTGGGCAGAAAAGTTGACGCTATAGCGAGTATTCATTTCTCTGATGACAGCTCAAAGGCTAAAGCTCTTCCTGCAAGACATTACGCAACAGTGGAAGATTTATGCGAAGGCATAAACAAGAGCATTCAGTATATGAAAAATGAGACCGGTGAAGTGGCTGAGTGCAAGTTCTACTTTGACAAGGACCTACATCGTGTAGTGTTTAAAGTGTTTGAAAACCCAGACAATCTTGAGCACCCAAACTTTTTCAGTATCAAGTTTAGCGAAAAGTTGGCGTATATGCTGGGTTTCAATGAAAGACTGCTAGATTCTCAGCCACCTACTGAGGAAAGAGAAGATATTGACGACTGGGATTCCCTAACATCAAGCGTCGTTACAAAACACAAGATTATTGCAACTGGGGAACCCGATATGAGGGCTGGATTCTATTCCATGTACGTCTACTGTGACATTGTAGCACCTCAAATCGTCGGAAATACAACTGCGCCCATTCTGAGAGTCGTTCACGTTGAAGGTGAACACGGAGACATTATAGATAAGATATACAACAACCCGCACTACGTTCCAGTACTCAAAAAGGAGTTTGACACAATCGAAATCAATATAAACGACGATAATGCTAGACACATTGCATTCAATTACGGAAGAGTGTTTGCAAAACTGCACTTCAGAAGACAGCAATTATGAGGACTCCATATAATCCCGAAAGCGTGAAGACCTGGGAGCATAGCTTGCTTCAAACAGGTGGGGCATTTTACAAAGGTGTGCCCTATCAGCGTGGTGGTGGATTCGGTAAAGTACTTGGTGGCATCTTCAGAGCTATATGGCCGACAGTCCGAAAAATTGGCGCTGAAGTAGGCAAAGAAGCACTGCGGACAGGCTCAGAGGTTGCGAGAGACTACTTGAATAGAGGAGAAGACATTGGAACGTCATTTAAACGACACTCCAAACAAGCCGTAGGTCGAGTCATGGAAACCACGGGTAAGGACTTACAGGAAGGAAGAGGGCTCGGATCAAGAAAGCGCGCCAATAACATAAAAACAATAGGCAGAAGCAAAGCTAAGCGTCGAAAAAGAGACATTTTAGACTATGACTAAGCGACTTGACGCAAATTCTGTTCCCGGTTTCAAGAGTGAACTGGACTTATTCTCACTCCCACCCACTCAGGTGGCCGTTGAGAAAGGATACTGGTCAGAATATTACCCCCAAAATCCTGTAACCAATTCTGGTCCATACAGGATATTCGTCCCAAGGGACGCGTACATGTTAGATCTTAATAAAAACTACCTTTACATAAAACTCAGAGTGGTATCGGATGCTGGCGCAGCTGTGACTCAGACGGCAGCAGCTGATGGAACTGTAGACGCGGATGACTTTCCCGTTGCTCCAATTAATTTGATTGGCAAAACCCTATTTGAGCGCCTTATAGTTAAACTCAGCGACAAGGAAATCTACAACTCTGGGCCACTTTATGCATACCAAGCGTACTTGGAGACTCTGCTAAACTACAGATGGGACGCCAAAAACTCTCATCAACAACTAAGTTTGTTTTACAAGGATGACAATTTTGAACTAGCCTCGAAAGCAGCCGGAAAAAGAGCTAAGCCATTTCTAGATAACAACGCGGTTGAACTACTGGCTCCACTGCATTGTGACTTGTTTAAGCAGGAAAGATACCTGCTGAGCGATTGTGAGCTAGCACTGGAATTACACAGAAACAGTGATAATTTCTGTCTCATCAGTAACGGTACAAAGTACAAGATATTAGTAGACGATATTAGATGGTACGTCTGGAAGGTGAAGCCAAAAGAGTCCCTTTCCCTAGCAATCGAACAAATCTTGCAGACGCCAAATACGGCAAAATATCCTATACGAAGGATTAAAATGGCTACAAGACATATAGCTGCTGGATCTCAGCATATAATTGAAAACTCAATTTATAGTGGCCAATTACCACGAAGAGTGGTCATAAGCCTTGTAGATGCTGAAGCATTCAACGGATCTTTCACAAAGAACCCTTTCAAGTTTGAACACTGCAATGTCACAGAAATTGCCCTTAAATGTGGAGACGAATATGTGCCCAAGTATCCCTTGAAGATGGACTGGAAAACTTATCAGTGCAGTTTTCCATACATGTACCTATACGAAAACTGCGACATGGCCAACTTGGATAGGGGCATGGATATATCCTACAACAACTTTATTAAAGGATTCACCATGTTCACCTTTAGTCTAACTGCCGATAACGTGGATACTGGAGCTATGGAATTGATCAGAGAAGGCGACTTGAGCCTCTGCATGAATCTGAAGGAGCCTTTGCCTGCTGCGGATTTCCCTCAAGGCATCGTCATAATCATATATGGAGAATTTGATAACTTGATTGCCATTGATGCCAACAGAACACCATTCTTTGACTACGCAATATGAATACTAAAGAGATTACAGAAACGATGAAACGATGTAAAGACTTCATTGGGGTATTTGCCAGTGATTGTCTACTAAACATCAAGTCAAGACCTGCCTGCTTTATTGCCAACACCGACCCCGCAGATCAGCCTGGCCAACACTGGGTTGCACTCTATGTTGGTAACAATATAGAATACTTTGACAGTTATGGACTGCCTCCCATTGCTGAATTTGGCAAGTACAATGTTAATAAATACAACCCTTATTGCCTCCAGAACTTTGGTACTAACGTTTGTGGAGAATACTGCATCTACTTTATACTCAAACGATGCCAAGGGCATAGTCTCGAATCTATTGTGGAATACCTGAGAAGGGGTGACAACGACCGGGTTGTAAAGAAGTTTGTGGACAGGATACGAGCAACGTGTGAAGCTGGTGGACAGTGCTGCAAATGCCGATCGTCAACGTTGTGCTTACTGGAAAGCTTGGTAAAGAAATTGCCCTGACGAAGCTGGATGATGTTTACTTATCTTATCTTATCTTATCCACTGCCAACTTGAGGTGTGTGGAAGCCGAACTTACAGCAATCAATGGTGACACTGTGGGAGTCATCAGATATCAGAGATTTCATGATGCTCAAGTTCCAAAACTGGACGACTGATGACAAAATGTACTTGCTTATCACTGATGAATGCTACCACATTCTCTTTAAAGGATGGGTCGAGAAGTCAACAGTTGCTGACGTTTGCTCTTTTCCTGAACGAAGGAAGCTGAGGGTGCTGGCTATTCACCTTGACTGAACGGAATCATCAAACCTCTCCGGAGGTTCCGCCTGAAGCCACAGCGTGGCGGATGGCACACATACATTATTACATGGTGCAACAAGTTGTTGTTCACTTTCGGCTTCGGTGGTCTTCGTCGGAGAATGTCGGAGTAACTCAGAGCAAATAAAGAGCTTAAACCTCCTACCTCATAACCTCTAATCCTATTACCTCAAATCCGCTTATCTCTAAACCTCGCGACTCAAATCCGCTTATCTCACAACCTCTTACCTCAACCTCTAAGCTCAAAACCTGTTACCTCAAACCCTCCTACCTCAAAACCTCTTACCTCAGAGCTTCTTACCTCATAGCTTCTTACCTCAAAACCCTCCAACCTCAGATCCTCTAATCTCCAGGCCTCTAACCTCAAAAACTGAAACCTCTTACCTCAAACCTCTAAGCTCAAAACCTCAAAACCCCTGTAAAACTATTACCTCAACATTGGTTTCTCCTTCCATTGTATTGTAAGCCAAATGATCGTTTTAAAACCGTTTGAAATTTTGAGGCAGGTGCAAACACAGCAGGGGACCCAAGCGTTAAATTTTTAATATGGACAGGTGCAATCACAGCAGGGTGCCTCAATGTTAGTTTTTGCAGTGTGTTGTTCGTTATTTCAAATGTTGTAGTGTGTTGCTTTTTGTTCTACTAGATGCTATTATACACTTGTCATTTTATTGTAGCTATTATGGATCTTGTTTACGATAACTTGGTGCTATTTTGCAATGACATGAAAGCGGAACCGGTATTGGATTACCTGGTGGAAGTGGGACTATTTACCACAAGCGTTGCAGATAAGCTCAGGCTTTGCACGCCTGAACACGACAGAAATTACGAACTGTTAACGACTCTTAATCGCTACGGAGCCAATGCCTCAATTCTACTTGGAGAAGCATTGCGAACATCAGGGCAGAACGACCTTATGATGATTTTGCCGGAACCTGATCAGCCATTGCAGAGAGGTGTTACTTGGAAGATTTATTCTCGTCTAAAGAAGCTTCAGCAGCAAAGTCATGAAACGTTCCAGTCTATGGAGGCAGCCCGATTTGACGTTGCAATTATTCTGGGACCCATGGACTGTGTTGCTCGAACTGTGGAATTCACGGAATGGTTGGGAAATCATCCCTGCAAGCGATGGACTGTTCCCGAATGGTTTATAGCACCGTGGAACCATTATGATTGTAGTCATTGAACTTACCGTAACTGTATTTATACCTTGTATAATATGTAGTCACTTGTAAACCCTGCTGTATACTGCTTGAAATAAAAATTTTCCGCCAGTTACACTGGCTAGAGAATTCTAAATTCTCTTTTCATCAAATACTAACAACTAACCTCAAATAAACAAACTTTGCATTTTCATCACAAATTATTAGCCACGTACAGCACGCAGCTTAGCTAATACAAGAAAACTATGCTCATATTTGAATTCTACATGCCTGAAACCCTATACACAAATTTTTCCCACTTAAAATAGCGAATTTTCAATTTTAAGCTATGGTCAGCAATGGTTCCGGTTGAGGGCCAAGCACAGGACGGAGCTTAGCTAATACATTCGCCGCTTTCGCCGCTCACACCACCACCCCACCCAAGCAATACCTGTGGTGCTGGCCTATTACTACTTTTGCTCTTCTCTATTGTGCACCGTACGGGTAGGTTAAGTAGCCGCACGGCGCACACCTGTAGACCCAGACCTGATCTGCTTTGCTACGTCGAACAGCATAAGGCAGCAGTGTGTACAGCTATGCTCCAACCAAGACAGCTCACCTGCATACCAAAAAAAGGTCTCCAAGCTGCGGTAATTTTAGTTGATCTTAAAAGATGCTACAACTTATGTCTCAGCTGTAGCTTCACATAATCAAATTTTGTTAGTTTACTGGCAAGCTTCATTTGTAGCTTGTTTCTTGTGTAAGTACATAGCAGCACGACATTGCTTGCATTAGGGACCCTTGCAGCTTCACACAAGATGCCCTCGAGCATGACACTCATGCCACATGTGACCATCAATCTCTGGATACACGCAGAGCAGTGCTATCAAATGTATTTCATTTTATTTTGGTTTCCCTGAGTTGCACCAAATATGATTAGGACTGACTGCGGATTAGCTGACGGTTAAGCCCAAGTTTTGAATAGGAATTTAGAACTTAGTCGTGAGCTAATCCGCAGCTAACCTTAATCTGATTTGGTGCAAGCCGGGTTTTATCTTATATAGCCTGAAGGATTTCTACAAGCAACTTAAGCTTAAGTTAACGAGCTGAAAAAGCACGATACAACAGGCAGATTACAACGTAAATTATATTATTTATTATTATTGTTGTTAGTTTTATTAATTGTATTATATTATATTATGTTATATTATATTATATTAAATTAAGAATATTATGTATTCAGAAGATGTCTTCAAAATGTGTCCCCATGCGCTTTGGCAAACGAAGCTCTGAAAGCAAAGCCTTCGATCTATCCCTTCCAGCATCAGTCAATCAAGAATGAGAACTATCTTACGCACAATTGCCATATTCACACCTGCCCAAGCCACCGAGAGCCGATTCTACTTTTCTTCTGCTTAGTGATTAAGAATTACCAATTCAAAATGCAGATACTCACATATAGGTTTCACTTAAGAAACAATCTGCAAATGCCGGGCTGAGGATTGTCTAGGGGCAGGTAACTAAAAACTGTCCCTTCCTGGAGTTCAACGTTTCCACAGATTTAAAATTGGATACTGAGTGATTTGTGTTGAACAATGTGAAGGCTAATAAACTCAAACGTTTAACAAGATTTTTAACATATTTGCCTTCTACGTTCGCACTGGACACCAAGGGATCCAAAAAGTTTTGGAGCCTATTCTGTTGAAAAGTTGCATATATAGATGTTAGAGGCAGCTCAGCCAGGGAGCAAACGACGAGAGTATATATGTTAAATCATTAATTTGAAAACAAAACGTCATTAGATTTTATATCACGTTACAGTTTTGTTTTTAGCAAATAAAAAGACAGTACGCAACAGGTTAAGCTAGGTTAGGTTCTGCAAAACAGTAGACCTGTTTCAGGTTTAATGTTCAAGAAGAGACCTATATATCATCCTGATATCACAAGGGACCAGTTTCTACTCCGGTAGCTGCAAAGTATACTACCTCAGAGTTGAAGGTGTACTGACATTTCGTTAGATAGTTTTGAAAAGACTTTGACAAACTTGAGAAACTGTCGAAAGATATGAGTCTTTGAATGAAAGGGTCTCCATTTGCTTGCTAATTAATTGCACGGTTCATGCGTTTAATGTTCGCTTTATTATTACTACTATCTTATTGTTATTAAAGTTTTAATTATTTGCGACAAATGAACAGATTTACCGTTACGAATTTAGGGTAACGAGTGAACAAACGTTACTTAGCATCTGCGCGTTAAGCAGAAGACGCGGGTTCGAACCCCGCCCGGTGCTCGAATTTTTCGGGTGCTTGGTGGTGTACAACTTTCATTTCTTTAACTGGATGTATTTGGCTAGCCAGCCTAGATTTTATATTGCAGAAACTATAGCAAAGTTATTTGCTTATTTCAGTTTAAAGGAAAGAAAGAAAAATAACAGAACGAAAAGAAAAAAGAAAGAAAAGAAAGAAATGGAAGAAAAGCTCGTTAGTGAATTATTTTGAACTTTGTCATCAATTAAACAGTTGTCTTTCAAAACTGCATCAATGTTTGCCTAATGCAACAGACACCCTGCTTCGACTGCTTCTTTGAAGACACCCTTGTTTTTCAAGTTATCAATAAAACGAAGGCACATTTTTTGCAACAAAGCTTACATTTTACCTTTTTGTGAAGTATGTATATGTATACTTTATAGCACTAAGGTGTGTTGTAAAGTTTTTATACAACTATTAAACCTATCCTTAATTGATGAAACCTTACTCGTTTATGTTGCAGCTGACAGATATGTCTAGACAAATTTTAAATTAAAGTGGTAGCAATCTCATTGTTGCCATGGCAGGGGGGGGCCTATTTTTTGGTGTGTAGCAGAGCTGTCTAGGTTGGGAGCTCTGCTGTACACACTTAGAGTAGGGTCAGGCCTCCCAGCGTTCAGCGTGCGTATACCTTATTTATACCAAGAGTACATAATACATAAGAGTGTGACAAGCGTCACACTCTATGTTATCAGCGGCTGAGCCATGCTCTGCACGCTAACGGCCCACCCCCCCCCCGCAATTGCGTACCTAGTGGACCCCCCCGCAAATGAGTACCTAGTACGCAATTGCGTATGCTCACTTTTTCCAATAGGAAGGAACCCCCCCCCCGCAAATGTGACCTATCATTCGTCAATTGAAAATGATAGGTCTGTTTTGCGGGGGGGGGGGGGTCGAATGATAGGTCACATTTGCGGGGGGGGGGGGGTTCCTTTCTATTGGAAAAAGTGAGCATACGCAATTGCGTACTAGGTACTCATTTGCGGGGGGGGGTGTCCACTAGGTACGCAATTGCGGGGGGGGGCCGTTAGCGTGCAGAGCATGGCTCAGCTGCTGATAACATAGAGTGTGACGCTTGTCACACTCTTATGTATTATGTACGCTTGGTTATACGCACGCTGCACTGTGCATTATCTGATTTATATGCACAGTCTTTACACAGCAAAAGTGCAAAAGAGTTGTATAAGCCTGCTTGTCAGTCATCTTTAGTAGGCAACAGATAACTTTATAGAAATAAAAAGAAGGACAGAAATGAAGTTGATTAAGGACATCGAATGACCTTTTTATTAAGACTTGCCAATAGTCGTTGTAACTGCTGGCAGACCCTCTGTATCAGCTGCAACTACATGCTCTGCACTAAGACGACACGCTGTTGCTGCAATGAACGACTGTGAACTAAACTAATCTAGCTAGACTAACGAACAAATTTTCCGATTCTCTTCTAGTGGAAGGTTGGTTGCTATGCGCAGGGTTGTCCTATCAAAACAGGACGTCAAAAGTCATCAAATCTGGGGATTGAAAATGTCTATTCCCGTTAACATCTGAGCAAATCCTGATCATTCTGTGCGACAAAGATCAGATAAATTTTACTTTAAACGCCCACCATCGTGTTCACTGAGGGAAAATGAACTGAAGCTTCAAAACGAATCGATTGCTTAACTAAAGTAGCGTATGCTGTGGAAACTGCAAGCATAAGCATTAGTTCTATGGCCTAGCTTAGGATTGAATTAAGGCATCTACGCCTCAGTTGTGTGACAGGCTAAAGATGCGATGGACTAAAGCAGTCACTATCCTGAAAATCCCAAAGCGGTGAGATGTTAAGGGACGCTTTCACATCTCTAACGGCACTGTCCTACAATCCGAAACGTGTTGAGAATGGAAACCGAAGACCACCCAGACAATGTGAAACAAATAATTTGATTTGACAGATTCACATCCAACAGTTACAACAATACACTGCGAACTTATTTAAAAATTTTCTGTAAATGTTTGCCGTATATCGGGATCAGTATTTTTTGTCAGATGCGCTGATTAATACATTGCAGCAGTTGCATAAACGTTGCATAAAACTAATAAAATAAATCACATAAAACAAATTATATTCATCCGCATCTTTTTCTGGTTAATATTAGAAATTTTGTTATTCTGTCTTCCTGATTATTTAGCTGACTAAATATTTGATGACATGCTGGATATGTCAATAGACTTAACCTAATTATTGCAGAGACAACATAAACAATAGGACTTTGAAAGAATCTGACAGTCGATAAAATGTAAATAACCATCTGAAAATATTACTTTGCTTACATAAACTTTTATTTAAATTAATTCTAAATGTCATGTCAGCAACTTTCCTTCAAATAAAACAAGCTACCCCTTAAAAGGGGAATAATACCGCCGTAGAGTTTTGTATTTATGTGTTCAACGTTTTGTTTATTTTCATCATACTGTTCTAGTGTACGGTGACGTTAGCTTTTGACTAGTTTCAACTCTCCGACATTTACGGTTTCTGAGACAAAAGAATGGGAGTATTTTATTGCCATTTGCCACTGCCAATTGTGAAACTAAAATTATACCGGAAGAAGGATTCGATCTGTGTCCGGCACAGTGCCAAGCGGACACCCTAGCCACTACACTACTCTAACTATAGCGATTTTATCGAGTAAACCGCGAGAGAGAAAGTTATTATTTATCTATATATGTATATTTTAAACAATTTATTTTATCTAAATTCTAAAGTAAAGCAAACACTAATGAAATAAATACAGTGCAAGCGCAAAATCAGTCTTTGCACACGAAAATTGTAACATCAGTTTTAGCTAGTTATGGATCTGTTAGTTAGACCTCTGCCAATCAAGTGACAGGCAAATAACGCCCGATTTTCAGTAATATGAGAAAAGGCAGAGAGTGATCGTGTGCAAAACAATTTACAGGGCGTTGAAAATTAACTAAATTGACTGTAATGATGCTCTAAAAATTGCAAAATCGTAGAAAAATTGTTGGGCAAAAAAACCTGCGTAACAGGGACATGTGTTGAAGATAGGACGGAAATCCTCCGCGCCAAGCAATTTACATGCAAAACATATAAATTCAGATGGGTCAACCCATTACAAGTGTACCGCCTCCGGCGGTATAAAAACATCAAGACTATAGTAGCTAGGAGAAACCTCTAAAAACATATTTCGGACTGCTGTGGGTCAATTTACCCAAAATATCAATTCTCCCTTTTTGTAGCATGTATACATTCAAAGTTGGCACAATTTATAACCAGAATACCGGAAGGGGTTATGTAGCAGATTACACGTAGGGAGTTGTATCGCCGTCAGTTCCCTACTGTAGGACTCAGTCTACTGAAGGTGCCAAGTGAAGCGGAAAAAATGGGGTATAATGCTCATCAGCCATTAAAGCAGTACCCACGCTATAGAAGGATTGATTCTACGCCCACTCAAGTTCGTTTAGGTTCATAAAGAGTATATATTAACTAAGAATATTACCGAAAGTGCATAATTGCACTATTATTAAGAAGAAATAATATATAGAAGAAAATCATGGACTCTTGATATTACGCTTGTGACATCATCTGCAAGATAATGGTTGACCCCAGTGGCCCTGCCACAAGATTGCATCTGTCGAAACGGAAGTACGCGTACTCCCTTGCATATTTACGTGTTGATATCAAAACATTCTTATTCAAGCCATTCAAACTTATCACACTCTTGGTTATTATGTACTCTTTTGGTTTCATCTAGTGGGTGGGCCCGTCGAAATGTTCTGAGGTTCCGACAAAATAAATCCTCTTTTACCGCCCGGCAATTGGTGTGTCACTCGCCAAATCTTGACGCTATTGGTGTGTCACTTTTTCTTTAAAGTTTTTAGTTTCGTTTTCATATAGTTCCGTGTGGAGCAACATAGTGATTCTTTTATTTCTCTTCTTTTTCTCTTCCCTTTTTGTGTTATTGTATTTTTCTTGATTTTTATTATTTTTTCTTCATTCCTTTTTTCCAACATGTTTTTCAATCTCCTTGCCAATGTTTTGTTTCATTGTTTTGGCGCAGCAACTGTATTCGTGCTGTCGTTTATTTGTTTCATTTCAAGCACCCTTTGGGCCTTTCTATTTCTTTTTAAAAGCTCTTTATTAGTTGTTTATTACTTTCTTCTTTGAATTTTTTGCAACACTCAACTTTCCGTATTAAATTAGCTAACTGTTGGCTCATCACTATTGCTCAAGCTGTGTAGGTGTGATTTGTGTGATCATTGTTGGAGATGCGGGCGGGGACCAAACGAAAATACCTGAAATGGGCCTTTGGTTGATACTACCCCTCCCCCAAATTTTCAATGCCTTTCTAAATTTTTGAAAACTTTAGCGAGAAAGCGAAAAATTGATAATTTACTTAATTAGGTTAAAAGCATAGGTGTAACTAACGAGAAACAGTGGGGGAGGGGGTTGTAGCAAAAATCTGAAAAACTGAGGGGGGGGGGGGGCAAAAATTGTCATTTTGTTGGGGGGGCCCCTAGGTAATAGAGTAGGTGTAGGTGTGGCAGGGGGGGGGGGTTCGCGACAGATGATGGGGCAATCACCCTAAATTTTCGATATTATGCCAGTTCTGGCCACTTTTTTGGCATAAATCAGGGGGTTGGGGTTGAGCAAAAATCGCCTCGTCTGGGTCCAAAATATTAATGCCATAGTCATTTTCGTTTTTATACCTTTTTTGGCCGCTGTTTTGGCCTGAGAGAGGGGGAAGTAAACATCTGAAAATCTCGTGGGGGTCAAAAAGATTATTGTCATTTTGGTGGGGGGATCCTCCTAGGTAACAGAAATTGTCATTTTGTTGGGGGGGCGACCCATTTTAAAATTCATCGCGCGAGGGGCCAATTTCTGGGGGGAATCACTGAAAAATTTCTAAAATTGCGTCTCCTAGGTAACAGAAATTGTCATTTTGTTGGGGGGGGGGGGCGACCCATTTTAAAATTCATCGCGCGAGGGGCCAATTTCTGGGGGGAATCACTGAAAAATTTCTAAAATTGCGTGCAGCTGCAAAAACAGTGAAACTTTATGCAAGGTGTCTTGCTAATCCTTTTGGTGGGGGGGATCCTCCTGGGTAACAGAAATTGTCAGTTTCGTTTTTATACCTTTCTTGGCCACTGTTTTGGCCTGGGAGAGGGGGAAGTAAAAATCTGAAAATCTCGTAGGGGACTCGTAGTTGGCGAAAAAAAGTGGGGGAGGGGGTTCGTTAAGGAGGGGGGTTTATCGAAGAAAGGAGGAGGGGGCGTCGCCAAATGTGACTTTGGGGGAAGGGTAAAGAAAAGTTTTCGAGGGGGGGGGTCGGTGGAAATTCAGTTTTTCGTCCAATGGGGGAGCGGTAAAGAAAACTTTTCCGGGGGGGGTCGGCGAAAATTCGGTTTTTCGTCTGAAAACTGAAAAATTTTCTAATTTTCAGCAAATCTTAGAAATTTTTCGCTTATTTTTATTAATTTTTTGAAAAATTTCGAATTTTCGGCCCAGTAATCTGTCACCCTGTTTTCATGGTTTTTTCTTATTTTCAGCCATGTCTGTACCAATGCTGCCCGATTTCGGGAGGCGGCCGGTTCGAAAGCTCAACTGATTGAATTTGGCCAGCGACGGGCCCAGGGTCCAAACGGGGCCATAACTGCCTCAATCGCTCAAAAACCATAACATTTGCAAAGATGAAAAGTAGTCGACATGCTGTAAACCAGAGTCGGCTCCGGGTCCAAATTTTCAGACCCGGCCCGGACCCGGACCCGTTAGGCCGAACCCGGACCCGTCCAGACCCGGATCCGGGTACCCGGTTCTAAAAAAGGAACCAGTTTGCATTTCAAACATTCACTGCATTCATAAATTTCACTGCATTCTTAGATTTCGCTGCAACTTTAGTACTGTAATAGTCCAGTCGCGAATAAAACTTGTGATAAGCTTTAGGTAAACTTATTTTACGCCTCACGACCATACATTAACATAGGGTCGAGTCCTGGGGGGGGCTTGTCCCCAAAAAATTTTGAGGGGGCTTGTACCTCGAACAAAAATTTTCAGGGGGGCTTGTACCTCAAGAATAAATTTGATAAATTTTTTCGAAAAATTAACGCTAATTTTATCAAAATTTGCAAAAAATCTTCAATTTTTGGATAATACTTCAAAATTTTGCTCGATTTTCCCGAAAAATTAGACACTTTAACTAAACTAAATTAAACTAACTGAATTTTTTTAAATTTTACTGTAAACACTAATTTTTTCCGGCTATTTTTGGCTACCCCTAGGCCATTTTTTCGTGACCCCTTGTCCCCGACGGCGATAGGGCTTGTACCTTGTCCGGGTTGGGGGGGCTTGGACCCCCCAGACCCCCCGCGTTAACCTATGCTCACGACAATTTTTCAGTGCTACGGCTAGTAAAAGCAGTACAAGTTTTGTGATAGACAAGAGACAGTGTGATACTGTCAGTCGGATAAGTTACGAATGCTTTGGAGGAAAGAAGGTGAACGAATTTTTGGTGGCTTCTATTTGAAAACAATGAATACTAGTAAACTACTTTGTAAACCAATTATAAGACCACCTTTGCTTAATGGAGTTAAGGTTGTTTACTTGAAACACAGAGTTAATTAATTTCTTTAGCGTGGATTAATTACGACTAGCATAAAGCTTGCAACATTCGTCTAAATGGTAGCGTGCAATTGATGGGTAGATTGGTCAGGTTATAGAGAGCATACCTAAAAACCGAATAATGTCAACCTCACATATATATGATTATGTTAATGCTTAATAGTTAGGTAGACGTCACGTAACTCGTAATTAGCTAATTAATCAGGGGCAGTTTCGACCCGCGAACTTTGAGAGCCCTATGTAACCATTTTTAACTCCAGCAAAAGTAAATATAGCTGAGCTCTTTGTTATAATTCAATTAATATGTCTGACACCTACAAGCCACCATGACAGCCTAGTTAAATGCCTACTCTTTGAAAAACAATTAACTACACACGGTTCTTTAGTGTAACAAAGGAGGTCTTATAACCATAATAGAATACTGACAAATAATTTACCATTAATCATTTTAAAACAAATTGTTCTATTTACTGATTTTGCAACCATAATCATCTTAGGAATCCATGGTAAAGTTTATGTCTTACCTCTGATTTTATCCTTATATACAGAGGGAAATATATATTGAAATGATAAACGAAAGAAAGAAGGATATCACTGCGGCACCTCCGACCTGAAAAATTTGGGTCAGAGGTTGGGATCGAGTACACCACCATTAGCCGACTAGGCTGACTGAGGAAATAAAATGAAATTAGGAAATATGAAATATGAAAATGGGTGATCGGCAGTGCCAGTTGTTTTAGAGTTTCACTAAAAGAAATTTCGTTCTAGATTTTCCGAGGTAATTTAACAGATAAACTAGGTATTTAGCAGCTAAGCATAAACCGAATAACTAGAAACCCTAGAACTATCAGTATTTGAAAAAGATAGGATGAAAAATGTTAACAGGTTTGTTTTTAGAGAAAATTTTATATTTATTGTATTAGCTAGAAATTTTATAAACTGGTATAAAGCACAATATCGAAAGAATGCCATGTATAAATAAATTGTTATTTTTATTGGGAGCAAGAATCTCATAATAGCAGTCGAAGGTCACAAGCATATAAGAAATCGATTTCAATAAGGGCCTCGGCCAAAATCGAAATCGATAAGGAAGTTTATCATTAGAATTCAGTTTCAACTACTTTAAAATGGCGCTTAGAGTAAAACTCTACTCTACTCTCTCTCTCTCTCTCTCTCTCTCTCTCTCTCTCTCTCTCTCTCTCTCTCTCTCTCTCTCTCTCTCTCTCTCTCTCTCTCTCTCTCTCTCTCTCTCTCTCTCTCTCTCTCTCTCTCTCTCTCTCTCTCTCTGGTAGTTTAAAATTGAATTTAACACTGAGTGCTTTTTCAGGAAAGAGTAGAGTAGAGTAGAGAAAAGCTAAAATTGACCCTTTTAACTAGTTCAACTCCACTCAAGCTTAGCATTTCCTGTTTTAGCTCTTTCACGAAAAAGATCTTGTTAAGTTTTATTCTACACTACCGTTTCTTGAATTATTTACTTATCTTTGCGGTGCAGTTACCAAAATGCTAGTTATTTTTTGTTAACACCGAGTCAGCCTAACATTTAAGTAATTGGTGCAATGCAGTACATATTGATGCATACAATTTCCTGTTTCCTCCTCCTAACATACCAGTAGTCTTAAATTTTAAATGACGAAATACTGACAACAAGTTGGCCCCAAAAACGGTGCAATATTCCTTAGCTGACCTTTAAACATTCTGTTGGCAATGCTCAAAAATCATTTCAATAAACTACACATTTCAGTTTCTGGTAACTGGAAACTCAGCAGAGAAGAGTATTCAGTTTTGTTTGTCTTCAGCATTCCCTGGTTAGCTGACAGTTGAGCTGAACACCACTGTTAGCTTTGAAGGACTGTTTTGTATAACAGTTGAGTTATCGATGGCTCTGGCAAAATTTTCTCAACGTTTGACGAATTTCTTTGAGAAGAATAAAAGAAGAGCTCAAAGACTGAGCTTCATGCAATTCTTCATATGCCTATGTGCAGCTCCCAAGCTACACTTGCGCACCCAAAAATATGTATGCAACCACGTTGGCTGCTGACAGTTGACAACTGCGAGAAATCTGTAAATTCCGCCGCTTATATAGGTCCTAACCTAATTTGCATAAACAAATTTCCGCAAAAAAGTTTCTCATACTAGTCCTGTGTTGAAGATAGGGCTTCGATAGGTTGCAATAGAGAAAATACACGCTAAACATAAGGAAAATCCATTTTATACATTCCTGCTCCAGCAGGAATAAAAACTTTTAATCACATGTAATCAATGAATGTGAAAGATTGAAATCAGGATTAAAAGAAGTGAAGAAAAGTGTGAATGGGCCCGTTGCATAAACGTTACTGCTTAACAAAGAAATGAAATTTTGCTTACTGAACTCATTGGACGAACCCTGTGCCCATAGTTGTGCAGTGAGAGAAAAGGGGACCACTGTTTGGGAGATAATTAGGGGCACTTTTTTTAAAACCTGATTATAAAGTGCTGCATTTGACTGAGAAGTAGTGGGGGGTGCGTCACTCTAAGATCCATTGTGATGTAAGAAGATTGTCTAAGTCGTAGAAGTGGCTTACTTACAAAGTATGGGCGAAGAAAACTTGTCAATGCCAGGAAGTTAGACATTCGTCTCCCGATAGAGGGTATTAATTTACATCATACCCACGAATTAGAGCATAAGCTCCGTGAACTAAGTATATGCTATTGCGACTAGGGTTGTGCCGGTAAGAAATTTCTCGGGCCGGGCTCGGGCTCGGGCCGAACTGTGTCTTCGGTTCGGGCTCGGTTCGGGCCCGGGCCAGCCCGAGCCCGGCCCGAAGCCCGAGGCCCGAGTCAAGGCCCGAGCGGCCCGAACCGATTCACGGCCCGAGCAGCCCGAGCGGACCGAACGGCCCGAACCGATTCACGGCCCGACCAGCCCCAGCGGCCCGAACGGCCCGAACCGATTCGCGGCCCGACCAGCCCGAACCGATTCACGACCTGAGCAGCCAGAAACCTATTCAAGTCCTGCCAATCCAAGCTGCCACCGTGTCCAATCTCCCAAATCAATTCACGGCCAAACCGGGCAGAACTGTACGAGCACCTCTCCTAACATCCTCATGCCAAAAGTATACCAGCTCACAATCAACTTATGTCCATACGCACAACCTACACGACCTAAACCCCCATCGTTAAGCTGGCAGAAAAGACTGATACTTGACACAAAATAACCCACCCTAAGCACCATCCTAACTTAAGTCCTGCAGCACCATCATCCTACGAACAAAGACCTACAATCAAGCAAACTGTTCCATTTGTTCCATTTAGTCAAGCCCTACCTGACCTAAAATTCAACCCAAACAGGCTGAAAAGTTGTATTCAGGGGTTTTCGGGGTCGCAGAACACGAATCTGAAGTTCGCTTTTCGATTCAGTTTTTCGTTAGCTCAGTATAAGCTTACATCTTAAGCTTAAAACTTTAGCTTATTCAGAGCTAACGAAAAGTTGAATCGAAAAACGGACTTCAGATTCGTATTCTGCGATATCGCACACACAGAGTATACACTTCACTTCCGACGAAAACTAGTCCTAGCAACACCTATCGTCAATACATGGTGAGAAAGTATGTCCAGGCTCTAGCAGCCTCTCAAAAATCAGTAATTCCAGCAGTATGCAAGCGTTGGACATGACGGCCCGAATGGCCCGAGCGGCCCGAACGGCCCGAGCGGCCCGACTCGGTTCGGGCTGACAGAAGCACTCGGTTCGGGCTCGGTTCGGGCCGCTGCATTTATTTCTCGGGCCGGGCCGGCCCGGGGCCGGCCCGAGCCCGAGCCCGAACCGAGCCCGAGGCCCGATTCACGGCCCGAGCACAACCCTAATTGCGACACGTCTGTGAAAGAAATTATTCACACTGAAATGGTATAATGAAACAGTAAATTTAAAGCAATCTTAATGTCCCTCTTTTCAGTTGTTTTTTTGGTAAATTCTCCATCATGCACACGCAAACTTCTTAATTAAAATCTCCGGGCCAAGCTTCCCCCAACATATGATGCCTTCTGCTTTTGCTACCTACCTTCATTTGTGATTTAGAGCAGTAAGTTTGGACTAAAATCGACAGT
Source organism: Trissonchulus latispiculum (assembly GCA_030248195.1). Taxonomy (NCBI): domain Eukaryota; kingdom Metazoa; phylum Nematoda; class Enoplea; order Enoplida; family Ironidae; genus Trissonchulus; species Trissonchulus latispiculum. The sequence continues at coordinate 5,821 of JASAND010005828.1, read as the reverse complement.
CACGGAATTCCGCTGCGCTCGCTCAATATTTAGGACCTCTCTGTCTACATCATACTGAGCCACACAAACACAATTGTTTGTTATTACCCCACAGTTTCAACACATATGTACATAAAAGACAAATTTACCGCGGATTTCTGCAAACATGGGTACTCGTTTCGATCTAATAAATACATGAAAAACTAGCAATTGTGATCTGCGATTCTAACAATCGATCATAGTAATTTCGAAGTTGTGTATGAATCTTGGCTTCGATTAGCATGCAGCCATTGCTCCATTTAAGGTGGTGATTCCTTTTGGGCACATATTGTTGGTTGACGGCTCAAACCAAGATGACATTTGATGAAACTTTCCAAAATACGTTCACTTGGTGTTCTAACACCTTCTGCGCAATTCCACTTCAAAATTTCGAGATTTCCGTTCAGGACGGTTTTTGCCATTTTGTGACAGTTGAGCAGCAGCTGCATAGTTATGACTATACTCATTTGAAAGATCTCGGTGAGCTCTACGTTTTTGCTTTTGAAATCAACATTCTAGCTCCTCTCTAGTGTGAGATACAGCCGATTTTCGTATTTTGGCGTTGAAAACTTGTCATTTTTGCAGAAATCAAATAATCCACGATTTCTTGAGCTATGCAAGTCGTAAAATTAAACTAAGGGTGTCGATTTGAAGGTCTCATCGAGGCCGATCATCCGAGGCATTATAATCTTCCAACTGCTATCCCGTGAGCTGCTATCAAAAAAATGTAGTTTTTGCAAAAACATGACCAATTTTTTTCCAGCGATTGTGGAGCATTTACTATGCAAGCTGGAGAGTTGCCACTTACTAGACGTGTTTTACACAAAAATACCCAGGGACCCTTTTTAGTTGCCCCGATGGCTGCTTTCTAACTAAATTGCCCGCTTGCTTAAGTTGGGAAAAGTAGGCAAAATCCAGGTTGCGCATACATTTTAGCTAATTTCTTTACAACGAAGAGTGATTTCATGATAATTAAAAAAGGGTCCCCCAGCTATTTGATGGTGGAATCGAATGATGTAGCCGATGCCTCATGAAAAAAATTACTTTAATCTGCAAAAAATCGGGAAAATTAAAGTTCTTCGAAAATCCAGTGAAATAATTTCCGAAAACTGAAGTTAGTTTCATTGCATTCATTAGAAAGAGAAAATCGTAAGCTCCATTCTGATGTAAAAATGGCTTCATAACTCCTAGTAATGAATGAGTAATAAGGGTTCGAATGTAATGTTTCCAAAAGGAATCACCACCTTAATGTGATTGTTGTGTGTCCTATGCCAATAAACCGTAAGTCGTTTAATAAAGATCTTTGTACACTACAGTCTCATGATTGAATAGGTTAGGGGTAGAGACCTTCAATTTTCAGGCCCGGCCGGGCCCGGCCCGTTTCAAAAATTTTGGACCTAGGCCCGGCCCGGCCCGTAAGGTGAAAAGTTAGGCCCGGCCCGGCCCGGGCCCGTTTTACTAATTTTTTGCCGTTGCCCAAAACAAAAGATTTTTCGTTTTTCGGAACTTATTCGTGTTTAACCATTTTAAGCGATTTCTCGATCTCATATTTTTATTAAGTATGTGCAGTCCTCTGTTCGGTTCTTTGTGCTTAATAGGGAACAGGTCACTGCTCAGCTCGTCGATTCAACAAAAGCACGAAATTTACTATAAATTAGGAAAAAAGCATACATACAAAATATTAAAATAAATAAAACTGCATTTAGGATGATAATGTACAATTTAGAGATAGTATATAAACACAAGTATACTAATTAAGTCAGGCAGTACTCTTGTAAAAAGCTACGAAATTCAAGAAAAATCGAAATATAATTCCACTGATTATAGAAATTTTATTTTAGAATTAATATAATTTCTAATAAAAATTGACAAAATTGAAAACAAGACAAAACTTTTAACTGAAAACACCAGGCCCTGCCCGAAGCCCGGCCCGCTCCAGTACTAGGCCCGGCCCGGCCCGGCCGCGTATTTAGAAAGTGTACGTGTGTGTCGCGCAATGAGAAAGTGTACGTGAGCCACGCGCACATTTTCAAAATGTACGTGCATGTCGCGCAATGAGAAAGTGTACGTGAGCCACGCGCATTTCTAGAAAGTGTACGTGCGCGTCGCTCAATGTAATCAGCATCAACATTTTGCGCACGAAATGTTGTATAAAGTGTACCCTTCTGTATATAGTTGTGTTTAATTTGCTATTCTTTTGCAAGTATTTTGTCATCATATAACTAAAATCAATTGGATTTTTCGAAAACAGTATTTCGTATGTAATTTTTCATTTGTTTCGTTAGCGATTGAGTAGATACAAACCAAGCTGCCTCTTGTAATATTAGCTGGATTTTAAAGGAAATTTACAAGGAACACCGGGTGGTTTATGACTCTACTAAACTTACCGGTTGCTCGGAATTGGGAAAATATAATTCTAGTCTAATCTAATCTAATCTAAATTAGTGTAATAAAAATTCAATAGCTACGTTTTTTCGGCGTTTTTCAAAAAATCTAATTCTAAAGTCTGACCAAAAAATGTAGGGAGCGAAATTGTTTTGCTTATACTGAATTACCGGTACATTTTTGCTGCATCAATGTATATATTTTCTGAACCGTCATGGCATGAACTTTCTTTTGGTTGAAAAAAATTTTTAGAAAATTAAAATTCGTCAAAAGAAGCCGATTTTTTAAGTTTTGAAAGATCAGTAGAAGACAGGAACTAGACGTTCGGTGGAAAATTAGCCCATGTCCCAAACATATTGTATCGCAAATATAAGATAATTTCGTCAAAAATTGCGATAGTTATTCAATTTTTTCGATTTTCAAAATCCTTTGATCTTTGCCGCTTTTCCAACTTTGACTGGCTATTACTCGCGACTCACTCAATGCAAAAATTTTTCAATTGTATTTTCAGGACCGCTTACGTGTCAGCTTTCATGTGATATATGTGGTGTTTCAAAATTTGAAAATAGATTTTTTCGAAAAATACCACTTTTTGACCCAAAATTTCGACAATGCGAATCCAGAAAAAGTAAGCAAAAATAGCATAATCATAAGGTTTAATCTGAGCTGAATTCAGCGATATAAAGTTTTCATTGCTACGTCTTAGAATGCCGTCGCAACGAATTTTTAAACAATTCCCTATTTCAGCTGATTTCTGAAAAGCTGTGCTATATTTTGCATTGATTTGCCGCAAAAAGTGTAAACTAGTCAAAAACCAGCTAAAAAGCGAAATTGTTTAAAAAATCCGTTGCGGGTGCAATATAAGTCGTGGCCACGAAAACTTTATATCGTAGGATTCAGCTTAGATTAAGGTTTTCGATAATGTTATTTTTACCCACTTTTGCTGGATTCGCGTTGTCAAAATTTTGGGTCAAAAAGTGGTATTTTTCGAAAAAATCGATTTTCAAATTTTGAAAAACCACATACATCTCATGAAAGCTGACACGTAAGCGGTCCTGAAAATCCAATTGAAAAATTTTTGCATTGAGTGAGTCGCGAGTAATAGCCACTCAAAGTTGGAAAAGCGGCAAAGATCAAAGGATTTGAAAATCTAAAAAATTGAATAACTATCGCAATTTTTGACGCAATTATCTTATATTTGCGATACAATATGTTTGGGACATGGGCTAATTTTCCACCGAACGGCTAGTTCCTGTCTTCTACTGATCTTTCAAAACTTAAAAAATCGGCTTCTTTTGACGAATTTTAATTTTCTAAAATTTTTTTTTCAACCAAAAGAAAGTTCATTGTCATGGGATCAAAGTAGTCACCCAAAACTAGGATTAAAATAGTCACCCAAAAGTGAGATTAAAAACGTCACCCAAAAATGGAGATCAAAAGTGGCACCCAAAAGTAAGGATTAAAATAGTCACCCAAAAGTTTGAATCATTACATATATTTCAGTTAAATTATCAGAACACCAAAATAGTCATTCAATACTAAGATCAAAACAGTCACCCAAAAATAGGGATTCAAAACAGTCACCCAAAAATAGGGATTCAAAACGGCACCCAATGGCTCCCCAATCTGGGATTAAAATCGTCTCCCAAAGAGTGCCCAATTGAACTCTCTATTACTACTAATGGGTAAGACGCTTGCCTATTTCTAGAAATGAGCAAAAATTTCGGGAATTAGGCACGACATATATAACCCGCTACGGTTTTAACGACCTAGAAAATTAGCATCACATGAGTTGCTTGCCGTTGAAATAAAAACCCTAAAAGCCTACAGAAAATTGAAAACATAATTTGTCATGTTAGCCGTATTATGTTTTTCCTGCTGCGCTTCTAAATTTGCTCGGTGGCCGATTTTAGCATAATTCCAACATAAAGCCACGCTGGGTGCATAAAAGCGTGTTGCGTTGTTTAAGATAGGCAGTGTATGTTTTGCACGTAGATTCTACTATGTAAACAAATCTCTTGATTTTGATTCAGAAACTAGTTTTCAAAGAAGAGTTCAACATTTGAAGACAAGTTCAGATGAATCATGATGATTTACATATATATTTTTCACACTTGCAGCTAGCTAGGAAACTTGAATAACAGTGTTTCTATAGTAGAAGTAAAGAAGCAAATGAGAACTCATTCCATGAAATCTTCTCCAAACAAGACTACTATAATATAATTTGCTAAATGACCTCAATGCTTTACAGATACAAATATGTAATGAAATTACTGTTTCTGTTACTGTATTTGTTGTTTTATTCAGTAAAAAGGCGTTTCGTGTTATTACAGCCTCACCTAGCAACTAGAAATAGGGTACTAATAACCAGCGTAAGATGGCCTAAGTAAAGAATAATTTAGGCCCTATCCGGAAATCTGCCAAAAAAGCTAGCCTAGAAAGTTATTAATTGGTTCTGTTGAAGATCTCATGGCCAATCCAGTAACCTATGCAAGGTAATTGTATAGAGAATCAAGTTTTAATTGCCACTGTCAATTGTAATCTGTACTTGCCTTATCTGTCTGTCAGAACTGCCAGAATTGCCTTGAAATCACAATAATTCGGTTAATTATCAGGGCTTAATTAAGGGTTTTAGCTGTGTTCCTGCGGCCGTATTGAGGCCCTCGAATTACACTAATTAGTGAACTTGTTAGGTGTTAGAATTGTCTAAAATTACCTAGTTTATCTCAACTCTTAGTGCAAGGATTCGAACCTTTGACCTTTTGTCCTTTTGTACGTGTGCGGGACGGCCGTATTGAGGCCTCCCACACCTGCACAAACCCCTATTACGTCAGTCTTGTGTAAGGGCGGTCGTATTTGAGACCCCCTTTAGCTCCCCTGTCTTTGTTCTTCTTTCGTCAGTGTTGCGCAATGGCCAATCTTGGCATAAATCCCCCTTAAACAGTACAAAAACACGTATTATTTCACTTATTGGTACATTTACACAACAAACTAGAGCATTTACACAATATTAACACTGTTCTTCTTTTAATTCCTGAAATAACAAAAAGTACAAGTTAATTACACAGTTTTAAATCCTACCTACTAGTCTTAATTCCATTTTTAAGGGAGTTTTCAACTCCTCCTTGTTTCTATTCTCCTTTTACGGGTCGGCCTTTTATCTCTGACCGCCCGTCTGTTTGTCTGGAGAGCGTGGAAAGCTCCCAGACCTTACGTGAACGAATGCCATTCATGCATTCATTCACGTAAGTCCTACAATAGTGACCTTATAAGGGTCACTAGTGACCTCCCACCCACAAAAGGCTGAATCCAGCCTTACACTACTCAGCATACAAACATAAGTACAACAAGTATTATACATATATACAGATATTACAATAACATTAGGTATTTAGGTACTTAACTAACTAATTAAATA
>JASAND010005827.1:0-29696 GCA_030248195.1 Trissonchulus latispiculum | reverse complement strand
CTCCGGTCCCACGACACTTTTTAAAGTGCGTTTTGTTTAAAGTTTGATACAGGACTCCTGTAGACAATATCCTGAAGTATGCACATTTGTGGTTAGGATGTGCCCTATGCTCGAATTTCTCCGTTAGTGAAAATAATATTCAAGCTTGCGAAACAGATCATTACACAATCCATAAATAATCTATTTTAAAAATCTAAATTTTTCCAATTCGCCTGAGAGAAAGTACTCTGCCAACTCGGCCCTACTCCCACTTTTTATGCTTTTCTCCTCTCCCCAGTCTACTTTGGGGAGGGCTAGAAATTGCGAAATCTTGTGTCCACAAATTTCTTACTTAAAAATTGGGTTTTTGGCCTAAAATCGTCTATTCTGGTGCTAATACTTTAACTGAATGTTTGAGCACTCTTTGGTTTAGCTATAGCGCTTTATATGGAAAACGGGCTAATTGTACTAGATGTTTGCGGTTTTAAATTACACTTCCAAACCCGCCCCCCTCTACCCCACTGGAAAAATCTCAGCAATGTAGTTCGATTACCCCTCTGTCTGCCACCCTTCGCTTTTTCAATCTGATCTGAACATTCCTGTTGATTTTTATATTCTTTTGTAGGCGTTGAAGCCTCCAGTGATCTGGGCAGTTCCATCACTTCCGGCAGTTCCATCGTTTCCTGCAACGGTGGTCTGGGCGGCCGGACCAGCGCCCTGTCCAAGCAGGTGGCTGAATGGACAGTGGACGAAGTCTGTGATTGGCTGGACACTCTCTATTTGTCCGAGTATAGGCGACGATTCCTTCATGCCAAGGTGAACGGGGCTGTGCTGGTCGGCCTGGACCGGGCCGGCTATACCCGACTGGGTGTGACCCGAATTGCCCATCGGATTGCCATTGAGAATGCCCTGAAACAGTTGGTGAAGGCCCAGCCTTCTACCACTTCCTTTTGAGCAACCAAAATCTTAGTTAATTATTAAATTAATCAGTTGATTAATTAGTCAACATTGTCTTGCTTGCAAAGGATCTGATGTGAAGCATGTATTCGATGAAGCTAAGTGATACCTAATATTCGAGATAGACTGTCATACTGTAGCGGCTCGACGGCTGGACTTATGTTCTCGTACAGTAACAGCTAGTCGATGTTATTAAGCCATATTTTCCAGCTATTTGTGAACCGTAAACCGTGGAGGTTTAATGGAAATTTGAAGATAAACAATCTCATTTTGGGCAGTAAATGAGTTAATGATTCTTGTGTTTCTTTTGTTGTATTTAACGTTGCTAAGTCGTTCTAACTGTATACTTGTATACATAATACGATAACTTTTGTACAGTTAGTTACATAGTTCTATGATGTTATCTATACGTACCATTGTATCAGCCTGGATTCTGCATTTTGTACTCGTTGCTGTTTTTACCTACTGTTTTAAACTGGTCTTAATTTTTGTATCTGAATTCCTGTAATCTACAGTTTTGGCCTAACCATGTCAAGAGATCCCAGTAACTTTTTCGTCTGTCAACGACAAAAATTGTTGCAAACTGAGCTACAATTTTGTGTTTTCTGGCCCATGGTGTCTGTCTATATGCTTATTTTCATGTAGAAAGGATATGCCTACGTATGCGACCCCATCTATTTGTGATAAATCTGTTGTTTTAACTTTGCGTTGTGATGTGCGTGTTGTGAGTTTTTGGCAGTACCTATTGGATTAGTGTGCTTCATGCTTTTCGTTTGTTTGCAGTTCTGTTCATGTCAAATGTTTTTGTATAACTTGACTTTGTAAATTAATTTTATATTAGTAATTGTTTTAATATTTCCTTTGTTGATGTACATATCCTTTTTACCTTGCTGTTTGTTCACTCATTCTAATTACTATATACGTATACTGGCTTGCTTGCTTTCTGCTTGCTCCATGTACTTATTTCATTTTTTCCTTATTTTGCGCTTTGTGCGCCTAATGGTTGTGCAGGCCTGAATCTGCTGTATACCAACTGCCTCATAGCTTTATTAATTATTTATCTGTATATACTCTACACTATATATGCTGCTAATATATACATTATTTCAACATTATTTGTTTTGTTTCGTTTGCTGATTGAACTTTTCGTTAGGTGGATTAAAGTCATAAAATCTAGAAATATTTTGTGTTATGAGGAGAGGTCTTGAAGGGGGCTCCTCGAACAGGGAGGCTACAGATCTTCCCCACATAAGAGATAAGTCAGACGAGTAGAGTATATGGCACCTAACTGACCAACTGTTTTCAATCTTACAGCATCAGGGTCTCTTGCGCTTCCTCCCCCACCCATAATTTTTGAGTTTTTTGACCAATAACTTTGAAATTTGGTGTGGGTGCATAATGGAGGCTTATGAATTCAAAAATTTAAAATTTTTTAAAATTTTTAAAATTTAATTTTTTGCTTGGCAAGGGGAACCAAAAAATTTTTTGAAAAAATTTTGCTGAAAACTTGCATAGGGGGTTTTCAGGGGCGCTGAGCACGAATCTGAAAACCGTTTTTCGATTCAGCTTTTCGTTAGCTCAGGATGAGCTAAAGTTGTAAGCTTAACATGTAAGCTTATACTGAGCTAACGAAAAGCTGAATCGAAAAACGGTTTCAGATTCGTGCTCAGCGCCCTGAAAACCCCCCTATGCAAGTTTTCAGCAAAATTTTTTTCAAAAAATTTTTTGGTTCCCCTTTTTAAAATTTTAAAATTTTTGAATTCATAAGCCTCCATTATGCACCCACACCAAATTTCAAAGTTATTGGTAAAAAAATCAAAAAGTTATGGGTGGGGGGGGGGAAAGCGCAAGAGACCCCAACATCATGTTATTATGCAAATGACACCCTGAGTTCCATTGTAAAACCAATACTCCGCCTTAGTCGATCACAGGCTGTTGCTTCTTGTCCTTTCGTTATTGTCCGGTTTGCCTTTTCTCTATTCTGAACGATGTCTATGAGTTGCATGTGTATATTTGTATATTTGTATTTTTGTGCATAGCAATTCAAAAAATCGATTGAATGGAAGCTGGATATTACATTACTTTCTGGGAAATTTAATCGATTCACTCCTTTTTGTATGTTTTGAAAAGATTTTAGCAAACCTTTGTGGGTCTTCCTTAAAGAACAAAATGCTGTCATTTGTCCTGTTTTGAGATCTGTTTATCATAATATCTTTGTGCTTTATATTGCTTGCAGTCTCATTCCCCACTATTGTTTTTATGTATTGCTTTTATATAGTTCTGTGTATTTTCTGGCAAAACATTTTGTGTGCACTTTTTGCAATTATATGCATATTGTTGACGTGAGCTCGGGATGTAATTTGATCATAATGCAAACTGAACACTTATTGAACAAGATTGTGTTGTAACGACGGTTGTTACAGTAATATTTATATATGTTTGGACCATATTTTGTCTACTTATGTCAGTTTTATAATAATAAATCTCTTACCTTCAATAGAGGTACTATAGTCGGATAGCGGATAGCAGTTTTAGATTAGCGTTGATAAGGAGGACTATGTTTGGCCTCATTTTCACTTAGCTCCCCGATTTTTTTAGTTTTTATGTTTTACGGTTCAAGTAGGATATTATGCGAATTTATAAATTCTAAGATAGTTTTTACGAATTTAGAAATTTTTCTAACTTTGAAATTCCAGGGTCAAGGTTTGTTCTGCAAATTTTCTAATTATCATGAATTAGAATTTAACCTAAAGTTTGACCAACAATGTAGAAAGCTGAAATTGTTCACATTGTGTAAGGGACCTTTTGCACCAAAACCAGGATTAGGTCTCTCAAGCTTAAACTAGAGATAATCTTCAAAGTTCAAGATTGACAACTGTAGCTTGTCTCCAACAGTGAGTTAGAGATCATCTGCTTCACCAGAAATCTCGAGAATTATCCTGACTTAGTCCTACTCAGGGCTAGGATTGCACTATTGCATTCCAGTAGTTGGAGAATATCGCAAGCTCACGATTATCTCTAATTTCTAATTGGTGCGTGCAATGCTCAGTGAAGATAATGACCAGTTAATCGTCAGTTAATCTCGAGATTACCTGTTTTGGTGCAATCCAGTGAAAGTATATTATGTGAACCGGCCTGATGACATCGTTCTATTCAGAAAAGAACTTGTTGAAATTTTCCATGCAACTTCTAAGGGCGCCGCATTTATATGTCCAGAAGGATCGGTAAGGTAAACGCTGGAACCGAGAGCGTTACACCACATATTAGGCTTTTTCGGTTAAGAAATGCGTAAGTTAAGCAATGTTTCGAATTTCAAAACCGTAAGTTATTCAATGTTTTGAGTTTCAGAACCCTTAATAGTCTGCCGCTTTTCTAACATTGACTTGCTTGCTCGAGACTTGCTCTACGGAAAATTTTTTGATTAGGCTTTCTTTTCAGGGCCGCTTAGTTGTCACCTTTTACCTGATATGTCTGGTTTTTCAAAATTTGAAATATTTATCGGAAACCACCACATTTCACCCAAAATTACGACAACAAGAATGCAGCAAAAGATTATAAAAATTTGCACGATCTGTAAATTTAGTTTGAGTTGAGCAGAATTCAACCATGCAGAGTGTGCTCGCAATTAAGTTTCAAAAAATTTTCAAACAAATTTCAGCTGCATTTTGGTAAGTTTTGATGTGCCGCATTGACTTGCCTGAACCTGTGTAAAGCAAGTTGGAAATGCGGTAAAGATCAAAGGATTTTGAAATTCTATAAATTGAATAACTTACTCATTTCTTAACCGTAAAAGCTAACATTTGATGTATAAGAGCTTTCAGGCATCAGGCAAAATTTTAGCGCGCGTAGTTTTAGTATATATATATATATATATATATATATATATATATATATATATATATATATATATATATATATATATATATACCAATCGTTCTGGTCACTGAACATGTTAATCCAGCGGACTTAGAAGTTGCATGGAAAGTTTCGACAATTTCTTTTGATGAGGAGAAAAGAAAGATCTCATTACGACGGTTCAGAAAAATATATTTTCTGATTCGCCGTTGCCCGCCGGTTGGCCGTTGGCTGTTGGTTGGCCGTAGGCCATTGGGCGTTGTTTAGTTATATATTTGCCAGCGCTTGCTAGCTAGCTGGAATCTTTATTCGTTTACAGTGCTTTCAATGGTGATGCTTCAATATTATAAATCCTTAATTCAAAATGGTTTGAGCTAGATAAGTGGCAACATATTATGTAGGTAAAGTGAAAATCTGTAGTAATATATCTGATGTAACGTTTATAATGCGCACGATATTATGAAGCAAAATTAAATTTTGCAACAAAGTTTACACATAAAATCACAGCAGACTAAACGGATTAATTTTAGCCTGTGAATCCAGCATTAAAGAAATATGTAGCTATTAACATTCTAATGATGCTGATTTCTAATCTGTTTAGTCCCACCATTTTAATCTTTAAAGAAATAGAAGACCTCTAAAGCCTAAACTGCTCAGGTGTCTATGTTCATTTCAAAAAACTTTTATTTATCTTATTACAAAAATAGACCGGTACAATTTAATTTCAGTTAAGATTTCAGTTACACACAGCATTCATTTGGCAACAAGTGAGATCCGTCCTGTTTAAAATTCCTTGATAGACTTGTGGATCTGGATCTCATTTTATTACAGTTTTGCTGCAGAGTTGGCAACTTTTCAAATCCAAGATTGGATGATCCAGAGATCGTATTGATGACAGAACTTGAATCTGTCTTTTTCACTGGCGATGGCGGCAACTCAATCTGTAACAGAAATATGTATAAAGTCCTACACTTAAACTGACCCGGATCTTATATATAGTAGAATGTCAGTTTGAGCCGTTCTGCCAGCTTTACATTCCATTTTATATACCTAGCTAGAAATCCCAATGGAAAGTTTAGAAGTATTAATACTAATTGATTTAGTTTTCCTCTATAAGACACCGTGGGTAAATGGGAGTGCGCAGCTGAAACTTCTGGCTAGGGTTGTTAATTAATAACATGTAAAAAGTAATTAATTTTTACACCTGTTTTTAGCATTGTAAAAGTGTTAAAAAGTGAAAAAGGTGTTAAAAAGTGTAAAAAATATGTAAAAATATTTTCAGCCTAAACTTATTTTGTGTCTTCTCTGTACCATAGTAATGATTGAAGAATTTTTGAACGGTCGGTCGGATGTCGGGCCCGAAACCGGCCCGAATGTTCAAAACTGGTGAAAATGATTTTTAATGTGTAGTTGTAGTTTTTAGCTGATAATAAACAGGAATGATGATAGCAAATAAATGTAAAAATAACATATTAAGTAACAACAATTTAATTTAAACAATCTTAAACAAACTTTATTGTATATACATTACTTTTATTTAACCTCTCCTGTTTGTCTCTCGGAGTTCTGAGTAAACCAATAGATACAATAAATTAATGCGTCACTCACCAATCTCACATATGTATCATTGAAAACATTTGAATGAAATCTATTTCGGTAATTCGAGAACGGTATATCGAGTTCTAGCGAATAAATGTGAAAAACGGCAATGATACTAGTTTTAGTCAATGTTTGATATAAATTATACAACAAATTAATATTTTTCAATTCAATAAAAGTGGAAAGCTTCTAGTTTCAAGTATTCTCAGTAAAAATTTCGTCTTTTTCTTTCCATTTATATCAACTTTTCCTTTGGCCTGGAAACGGCCCGGGGACAAATCCGGGCCGGACCTGGGCCGGGCCGATCCGATCGAATCTTGATCCGGGCCGGGCTCGGGCCAGGCCCGGGGCCCGAGCTCGAAACAGGCCCGAATGACAACACTAACTATTAGTACGAGGTACGACCAAAAAATGTGTGCACAAATTTCGACCGTTTATAGCAGATTAACCTTTGGAATAAATCCCAACAATGTATATATTTTTAGAATCCTCAGGAACCCGAGATTTCGAAAATCCGGAAAAATCCAAAATTCCGGGTTTCATTCACGGAAAATCTCAAATTTTTCGTGTTTCGCCCAATTTTTATCATTATCAAAATTTTATTGCGACAATCGAATAGAGCTGGCCCCTACAGAGTTTTGCTCTTAGAAGCTTTCACGAAAATGTACCCAGTTTCCGGAATTCCAGGTTTTAAAATATTCGAATTTTAAAACTTTTCTTCAATACCCACAAGATGGGTATCATTCGAAAGCAGTTATCGAGCTAAACAACGTTTGTAATAGAACGAACTGTTGAAAATATACTCCCGGAATTATCTCCCGGAATTCGCGAAAACCGGATTTTCCGGATTTTAAAAATGTTCTCCAATACCCCTCAATATGGGTTTCATTTGAAAGCTCTTGACGAGCTGAGCAAGTTTTCTAATAGAGCCAACTCGCAGAAATGAGCCCACTTCTCGGAATTCACGAAAAACGTCAAAGCTAGAGTTAAACCCGGAATTTGTGATTTCCGGTAATTTGGTGCATTTTTGGACATTGATTCTATTACAAGATTTGTTCAGCTCATCAAGGAACGTCGTCCAAAATCAAAACGAAGCTCGTAAACGGAGCTCGCTTTGACAAACGGAGATTTAAACGTAGCTCCGTACAAAGCTTGCTTATTCATCTACGTTTGCTTTTTATAAGAATTTTGAAAAAAGCTTCTCACTCTCTTTGGTTCCTCTTTGTGAAACTTAAAGCTAAGTGTTAAACTGTCTGCTGAGTTTTGTGTTTTTCAGTTTCTCAAGCCAATGTTGGCTGTCTGTGCTGCTTTTTGTATATACACTGACAGATTGCAATAAGCATCAGTCAGCTTTGCAACAACTACCAGCAGAATTACAAAAACAGCTCATTATAAAACGGAGCTACGTTATGAAACGTAGCTCACTTTAACGTAGCTGAATAGAGCTCCGTTTGTGAGCTACGTTATGAAAATGGACGACGTTCCCTAGAGCTCTCGAAGGATACCCATATTGTGGGTATTGGAGAAAATTTTTAAAATCCGGAAAATCCGGTTTTCGCAAATTTCGGGAGATATCTCCGGGAGTGTATTTTCAACAGTTCGTTCTATTACAAAAGTTGTTCAGCTCGATAAGAGCTTTCGAATGATACTCATCTTGTGGGTATTGGAGAAAATTTTTAAAATCCGGAAATTTTGAAAATCCGAAATTTCGGAAATTGGGTACATTGTCGTGAAAAACTTCTAAGAGCAAAAATGTGTAGCGGGACCAGCTCTATTCGATTGTAAAAACAAACTTTTGATAGCGATAAAAATTGTGCGAAAAACGAAAAATTGTAGATTTTCAAACTAAATCAAACTCGGAATTTCGGAGTTTTCCTCATTTTCGAAATTTCGGGTTTCTGAGGATTTTAAAAATATAGACATTGGTGAGGTTTACTCCAAAGGTTAATCTGCTAAAAACGGCCAGTTTCTTCACACATTTTTTGGTCGTACTACGTATATATATAGTCCAAAATAGGGTTGTCCTCGGGACGTGTGGCGAGTTCCGGGCCCGGTTTAGGCCCGGGCCTGGAAAATTTTGTGTTGGGCCCGGGCGCCCGGCTCGGCTCTGGCTCGGCTCTCGCCCCCTTCGGGCCTGCGGGCTTCCGGGCTCACCGGGCCTGCCTGGCTCATCGTGCCTGCCGGGCTCAGTTTTCGGGTTTGGGTCTTCCTGTGGCCGGACTTTGATTGGGCTCCGGCGGATAGCCCGGCCGGCCTAGTAGCCCGGCTGATAATTTAGGCCTGGGCCCGGGTCCGGCCCAGTCAATTTCTTATTGGAACAACCCTATTCCAAAAGAAATTACAGAAACCACAACAGTGTCCAACCACAGCTATGAGCTAGTCTTTACTGTTAATGTAATTTTCACGCGCTGAAAGCTGCCTGTCTGTAATGTATACTACATATATTATACTTGAAATGCTTGGAAGTTTTACGATAGGGGTATATATATGTAGCTGTAAAAAGTTGTAAAGAAGTGTAAAAAATTGGGAAAAAGTAGTTTTAAAAAGCATTAAAAAGTTAAAAAATAGTGCACCTGTTAAAATTCAAAGTTTTTAATTTTTTACAATTTACAAATTACAACTCTGCGTCACGCCGCTAAAAATTAATTCACTCCTCGGCAAGACGAAAATTGACGAGTGTTTAAACTTAATATTTTCACGTAAACCTTAGCGATTTTTTAAAGGTCACATTTGGTGGTAAACATGTGCTAGAATAGTGAATTTCTCGTAATCTTTCCCTGTCTACAGTGTAGATCCTCCTGCCTTGGTCACTTTGCTTCATACTTAACCTTCTCCACCGTTCATTTAATGCATACCTGTGTATGTGTGCTAATGACTCTGTTTGGCTCCGCCTGGTCTGTAAGTGAGCAGGTAACCGTTTTGCTCTTCCGCATTGTCTTCACCGCAGCACCACTGAAAGCCGCATCCATTGAAATAGACGAGTGCTTGTTGTACCTGACTTTGATGCCATTTTGTGGCAATCTTTCCAAGAGAGTGCTGGAATTACCGTCATCGTTTGGACTGATGCAGGATCGGGATCGAGAAATTTTTGGCAGAAAGTTTCTGGTATCCGGCGGACTCATGTCGATTTTAGGTTCGTCGTCCGGATCAACAGACATTTAAATGATTCCGTCTAGCTGCAAAAAATACATCATTAAAATATAAATAAGGAATTACTATTATATTATGTATCGTAAAGTTACATGTGTAGCTACAAAGTTGAGAATGAAAAATTGCTTATTGAAGGGAGAGCTAAAGTTAAAGGAAAACGGTAGAGGAATCAAATGATTTGCGACAGAGTTGGAAGAGGGCCAAAACATTTGACCCGCGGGCATACATTACCACAGGATCGGTTCCTGGGGTGCGGGTCTGGCCCCAGAAAATTTTGAGGGGGCTTCCAACTTAAAAATAAATTGCGAAAATTTTCGAAAAATTAACTCAAATTTTATTAAAATGCGATTTTTAAAAATTTGTAACAGAATCTTCAATTTTTTGAAATAAAGTCAAAATTTTCACGAAAAATTAAAAATTTCAGCTAAAAAATTCCGACCGAAGCGGGTCGAAACTACCCGACCCCACCTGACCCAACCCGCGGGCACCCGCGACCCGCTTCCAATTCTGATTTGCGATAACTACAGACAGACCCAAAGTTCACACAAAGGTTTAGCTCCATTGGGAAAATGAAAATGAAAAGAAGTAAATTTTAAAAGGTTAAAAGTTATTCCTGTACAATGTCTATGACAATATCTATGGAAACTAGCACAACTGTCTATCCATCTCCGTTTGTTTGATGCTTATTCTATTTGCATCACACCACGCCACACTAATGTTGAGTTCATAGTCCCAGGTGCAGGCAGACGCGTGTATATAAACGTCTGCATGTGTTCGTGAGCATGAATTGTTACAATTGATTTTAAAACAACTCAAACTGCATGCTACAATCAAAGGCGTCGACTCGCTTCTATGCACGTTGACGGTCGACGCGCGTTGACGCGCATCTGCTTACGGCTGGAACTATGAAATCAGCATTAGGTTCTAGTAACTCTGATCAGACCAAGTCAGTTTTGAGATAATCCGACAGATTATGTGCATTCACCCATGCTGACTCTGGTGAGGGTTATGATTCTCGTCTAGCGATCAGAAAACCCGTTGTTCGAATCTCGGCAGAGTCAACTCTAAATTGCTGTTTTTCTGTTCCTTATGTAGGTATGAAAAGTAGAGTCTGACTGGAACTATGACCTCTGAAGGTTCGCCTTAACAGTTCCACTAATTAGATTTATTAATAAAAAACCACTGCAGAGAATTGCAGGTTTCCAACGTCAATTTATGGCAATCCAGTGGCAGGTAGTGAAAATTGTAAACAGTGCGTCAGATGCAACGTCTGAAACCTGCCCCTGCAACTGCTCCATAACAAAATGAGATTCTAGATATAGGTTCTAGCAATCTTTAATTGATAACTTCGGCACTGTGGCACAGTGTGTGACGTTGGCTGTTGATTACATAATAATGTGAGTTAATAATTAGAGTTTCTGAAAACAAACTAACTTCCTTGAAAGTAGGAATTTAATTAATAAGCTAGTTAGTAATTTGCCTATTTACATTTACATTATATAGTAACACCCGTAGGTATAAGGCTTGGATATATCTGGTGCAACACGTTAGGAAGGAATTTAGCATAAAGGCATTGTCAAAGGCAAGTTTCCATGCCTTAAGTATAAGTTTTGAAATTAGAGGTGAAGAAAAATGAGGATTCTAGAAATCAGACAATTTTATTCTGTAGTCGAATGCACCTGTAGTTGGCAAAGGTATCCCTTAAGCTAGATATTGATTCAGTGTGCTGATGCTGAACTCTTTTGAGGGAGAGGCTACTTGGGTTGTGTTTCTGCCTCAGAAAACGAAGAAAAGAGTAGCAGAATTTAAGCACAATGCTAATCTAATGAAGCATAGCTTTTGCAGTTGTTCAGTTCGGCTGGATTGTCAGCTTTTGCTGATGTAAAGACAGAAAAGCTAATTCTATAAAATAACCCTATGAACTAATTTATCAACCCTTTTTAATCCCTCACTGACGTTCGTTTTTGGCAGAGAAAGAACCCTTAAACACGAAAATATCAAACGCGGATAAAGCCGATTTTAATTTCGAGGCTCTAGCACGCCCTGTTAAGCCTACTAATGGGGCCTGAAGCCAGAGACGTCTTTTCCAAACACAGCTGATGACAAGGTCATGGATAGGTGGCAGCCGTAAGTTCAGATATAAAAAATGGAAGTTGCCAATAAAACAGACTGCGTTTTTATGTTTTGACCAACTATTAATCTAAATTAAGCAGTGTTAAATTTACTATAGGTAGTCGAGAAACTTTAAAAGAAATGAATGCATTTGATTGCGAAAACTTAAAATAAAAATTCAACTGTCTCTGTCTGTCTCATTGAAATTGACGTTTTAGCATTAGTATCGTTGATCGACCGTCATTTTTTAAGGCCTGTCGGCTTTTTGAAACCCACCGGCTGCTGGCTGAGTGATTTCCACCCAGCCGACCAACAACCCTATTAGGTATAACTCACACAGACACAAATACGGCTGATACTAACTAAATGATTCGCCAGTTAGGAGCAAATTAATTAGCCTGTGAAATTTAGCTAGGATGTTTGTTGTCTTCGCTGTAACTATCTCGCTGTTCTTTCGTCCGCGCAGAAATACATTTCATGAGAAAGGATTTGTTAATAAGGACTATTCTGAGCAAATTCTAGATCAGGATCAATTTCGTACCGGATCTTTTGACCGAAATCAAGCGTCAATCAAATGTGATATACAGTCGGCTACTTGTTGTACCACATTTGCTTAGAAGGAGGAAGAGCTTAACTTTTGATTTGTAAACGGTTAGCTACAACAACGAAATTCTAGATTTCTCAAGCTAAACCAATCTATGTGAAGTTTTGCCGTTATCACGAGGCAAATTTTGCATCTGCTTACCACTTGCTTAACGTTTTTGATCTGCCTTACTCCAGTGTGGGTTTAGACAGTTATAAGAGTTGTACCAAGCCAAGATAGATGGTATGTGATGCAGAATAATATTGAACCTTCATTTGGCGCAGAATAATTGCAAACGCAGTACAGCTCGTATTCGAAGGATAGGGGATCCACCCTGAATTCTTTGGGATAACTTCTAATTTCCGTGAACATGATGTCCTCTTAATTTTGGACAAGAATGTAACTCAACCCAACCCAAACACATAAACAAGTGACTATGTAGCGGCTGGCAGTCCAAAACACTTCGAAAATAATTAATGCTAACACTGGATAAGTGAAAGTCTTCACACTAAATCCCATTACTATAAACAAACTGATATCTGTATTTAGGTGATACCAGTGGCACTTACTGTCTGCGTCAGGTGCTGCTTTTATCAACGTCAAAGTGCGGGCTAAATCGCTATTCCTGGTTAATTTAATGTGTTAAAGATATCAGAAATAATCCGAGTCAGTCTTTTAACCTGGGTTTAGGCGTTTGATAAAGTCGGCCCTGATGTCAATCCTTGCCAGTAATGTGTATATAACTCCAGAAAACCAGAACCTAATCAGCAGGTTACCAGGTCAAGTAGAAGTAACTCGGTTCCATTACTGCAGGCTGGTTTCGTACATAGCTGATCCGATGCTCTCCACACAATCAAAAATCTAAATTATCCTTTTTACGAGTTCAACAATTGCTTCATAGAATTTCCATATTTTTATGTGGGCAAGGTGTTGGTGATAGCTATTCTGATTCTGATTAGGTCTAAATATTAATTCACTGGCTTAATGTGAATTGTTAATTGCTACATGTTAATGTTCATTTTACATATTAATTGTGTTTGGTGCAAAAAATTGTGACTTTAACAGTTAAGCAACAACCTAGCGAAAATGTGCTGAAACTGGAGCTTTCCAATTGGTGAAACCGGTGAAACTAAATTGGCATTGCTGGCTGTAATGAAAAGAATTGCTAAGGAAAGCCAAGAACATAATTTCATTTACTGATATTAATTTAATTCTTAGGGCACTGTTGTGAAGAAAAACAGAACCAGCCAAACAGAATAAAATGCCCAAAGCTTAAGGGAGGATGACAATGTTTTGGATCGGATCGGGTTGGATCAGGTTCCTGGTTCTTCCCAAATACTTCCCAAGATTTAATCTCAAGATAAAAGGAAGAATGGTTTTCCAAGACTGAGCAATCATGAATTTGACCCTAAAACTTAGAGAATTCATTGATTTGCCGGTAAAAATGGAACAACTGCAAATTGGCAATAACCAGGACTACGAATTTTCACAACATAGTATTAAACTAATTTCATCTGCTACATTCTTTAATAAGCTATACTTTCGATAAAAGTCTCTCTACATGTTAATTCACTATCAAAATCAAAGCTGACTCGCTCCTCAGTGGCCAAGCAGGATGGTTAATTCTGTCTACAGGAGGCCATAACTTTAAGTTTGCGAATAAATCAGATCTGACTTAAGGCCATTTTAGGTTTTCCCAGTTGAGACACGCTGTTGCTATTCGAAGTGAGACTTGACTGCAAATAAGTAAGAATATATGCAGTTTATTGCAATCATAAAACCATGTGAGAGAGGTCGCTGATAGGTGGAAATCAGATACTCTTCTTTCCTGGATGGTGACAAATCAATAATAACTGCACCTCTTTCATGGCTTGTCTGGAGTCCTATTTCAATTAAAAATTACTGTGGTATCTATCATGCATAACTCCGCGCATCAAAAATCCTTGCCGCCATACCGACCAAAACTGCCGGGAAAATTCGCAAGACGTCTGGGCCGTTGCATACCGACGATAGCCTTTAAACCAGTCCCGAACAGTCTGATCAGAGGCAGACACAAATTTTGTGGGAAAGAGCATTGCAGTTTACTTTAAAAATTGACGAATGGGAATTGGGCAATCGTCGGCATCCGGCACCGAAGCAGATCGAGAAGATTCTAGCGACGCCTGGCGCCTTCTCCGGCCCCACGGCATGGCGCACAATCAATTAATTTAGTTTGTTACCTACAAAAATTGTTTATCCTTGTCAGGGAGATGTCTTTGACTTCTAGGGAGATGTCTTTGACTTACTTGACATGCTTTAAGGCAGAAGAGCAGCATCCAAATGCGCTGTGGCCTGTCTCCATACATTTGTTTCTTGTTTGGGTCTGTGTCTTTCTTTCTGTTGGAAATAACTAGTAATAGCTTCATAAAGTCGCTCAACAGCTTCCAGAGGTATTTTATGGCATTGGTCGCGAAGCAAACGATGCAAAGAAAAACTGTTAATAATCGGAACCCAAAGAAGCCGTAAAATGCAGGTAGGACCGACACACAAGGAATCATGGAATCTGATGGACGTTTCCCACCAACACACCAAAATTTTTATCACGGTAGTAAAGTTTTTCAAATTGGCAACCAAAACACTTATGTAGTCTATCTAGACGCACGTATTTACCATAATACAGATACCAAGCTTCCTTAATAAAGATCCAGTTTATCACCAATAACAAAACCAATTAAAGTCTGACCAAAAAATGTAGGGAGCGAAATTTTTTTTAGTTCGCCTCACTCCAATTAGCTCACACCGGTTAGGAGTGGTGTCAGTACTGCACGAATTTGATTTTTGACTGGGGAGGGGAACTGACACCGACTAATTGCCTTCGCAATTAACCGAGGCGTTTGACAAGGCCGGCGATGTGCCTATTGCTGCTTATGCAATAAGCCCACCGCGGCAGCTCCACCCTAAGGCGGCCACCCCTTGGAATCTCGGTGAATTGCCAGCGGGGGATAGCAGAAATTGGATGCTAGAACTTATTTTTTCCAAGTTCTAGACTTGACATGAGGGAGCGAAATTGTTTTGTTTCTACTGAATTACCGGTACATTTTTGCTGCAGCAATGTATATATTTTCTGAACCGTCATGGCATGAACTTTCTAAGTTTAAGATTTTTTAAGTTTTGAAAGATCAGTAGAAGCCAGGAACTAGCCGGTCGGTGAAAAATTAGCCCATGTACCAGACATTTTGAATCTCGAGTATCAGCTGATTTCATCAAAAATTGCGATAGTTAGTCATTTTTCTCGATTTTCAAAATCCTTTGATCTTTGCCGCTTTTCCAACTTTGACAGGCTATTACTCGCGACTCACTCAATGCAAAAAATTTTTAATTAGATTTTCAGGACCGCTTGCGTGTCAGCTGTCATGTAATATATACATGGTTTTTCAAAATTTGAAAATCGATTTTTTCGAAAAATACCACTTTTTGACCCAAAATTTCGACAACGCGAATCCAGCAAAAGTGGGTAAAAATAACATTATCATAAAGTTTAATCTGAGCTAAATCCAACGATATACAGTTTTCGTAGCTACGACTTATATTGCACCCGCAACGATTTTTTAAACAATTTCGCTTTTTTGCCGGTTTTTGGCTATTTGCGGCAAATCAATGCACAATATAGCACAAGTTGTCAGAAATCAGCTGAAATAGGAAATTGTTTAAAATTCATTACTGGGGTAATTTAAGCCATAGCCACGAAAACTTTATATCGTTGGATTCAGCTCAGATTAAACTTTATGATAATGTTATTTTTACCCACTTTTGCTGGATTTGCATTGTCGAAATTTTGGGTCAAAAAGTGGTATTTTTCAAAAAATAGATTTTCAAATTTTGAAAAACCACATATATCACATGAAAGCTGACACGTAAGCGGTCCAGAAAATCCAATTAAAAAATTTTTGCATTGAGTGAGTCGCGAGTAATAGCCAGTCAAAGTTGGAAAAGCGGCAAAGATCAAAGGATTTTGAAAATCGAAAAAATTGAATAACTATCGCAATTTTTGACGAAATCAGCTGATATTTATTCGGGATTCAAGATGTCTGGGACATGGGCTAATTTTTCACTGAACGGCTAGTTCTTGGCTTCTACTGATCGTTCAAAATTTAAAAAATCGGTTTCTTTTGATGAATTTTAATTTTTTAAAAATTTTCTTTCAACCAAAAGAAAGTTCATGCCATGACGGTTCAGAAAATATATACATTGCCGCAGCAAAAATGTACCGGTAGTTCAGTATATATAAACAAAACAATTTCGCTCCCTACATTTTTTGGTCAGACTTTAGTTAACAAGAATCTACAAAATAGAACGTTTTCAGATTTAACTCTATTTGCTGCACTCTCTCTGGGAGCCTCTCTCCAGACTCTTGTCCAGACTACAACTATATTATTGTATCTTCTCGTGGTAGATTAAATCGTACTTGTTGAATTTGCTTACTTTTATTTTTACAAAGGACATAGAAAGTATGGAATATGTTCATGAGAAAACTATTAAGTAAGAAGTATTAAGAACTATTAAGAGAAAACCATTAAGTATTAAGAGTAGACCACGAACTAGCCAGGGCTGGAGTTCCAGCACAGATTAGGATACCATACGTGTTGTAGCTAAATACAATGAAAATGCAGCATAGAAGATGCGAACAGTGAAATTTTATTTTCATATTAAGCTTCATATTTTTCCTGATTGGCTATTTATTCGAAGACAAAAGCTTAATTATCAGAATCATATTCCGCAAAAAGCTTTTATTGGCGCACAGTAAATTTGACTGATTTATGTCATAAAATGCAGCCGTTTATCGGCATGGTGCTATACCTAGACCATTGTTTACATACAGTAGCATTGCTTCTATCCTGCTCTAGATGTTTCTAGGTTACCTGAGCGTTCAATAGAGGGAAATGTGTGTGCTAGCCTTAGTGAGTTGAGTGAAACCCAAAGTCCTCAAAACCTATGTTTTCATCGGAGAAGTTTATTCTTTCTGATTTCTGAGGTGCTCGTTTCCAACTCAGTTTTTGTTTCAACGACATTATTGTTTACTTGTCCTCATGTTTTGCGGAGGAAAGGATGCCGTGGCGACTATATGTGAGTCATAATTTTTAAGGTCATAATATTGTCTGTGTGACGGTCGTATGCATGTTTCATTCCTGTGGGTGATTGCGAGTTAGCGAAGACATGAAGCTGCACAATTGCTCTGACTAAACTTCCAATATTATTGATTCTTCCAATTGCAATTGAATTATCATCAATAATACATAGTTTTCGTTATCACTTTACTGTGTTCTTGAATCAGACTAATTTTATTTTTTAGCCCCCGGTGCCAACACAGTCATGGAAGGGATGCTTCAGAAGTATAAGGGTATGTTATTGACGTTTATACATAACTTGCAGCTTTGATTTATCCTGGTGGCGAGTAAATGCCCATAGCAACTTTAGCAAGCGATAGCCCGAGTACCAGTTATTTTCGAGATTTGCTTTTCCATAATTAACCGATTTCTTACAACAGTGAGGTTGCAAGAGGGCCCTATTTGCTACAGCAGTAAACGACAATCACTTTGCTTTAACATTAAAATAACATTAAACATTGATGATTGATGATATCTTGCTTGTTCGCATTTACCGGGCACGTTTTCCTTCAGTCTATGCATGTGAGGTCATATCTTTGCATCTCGCCATCAATCATACGGGTTAATACTTTGTAGCTTGGGAGCCGTGCTGTTTAACAGCTGGAGAGGGCAAACCTTCGTCGATTAACAGCTTAACTAGACTACAGTAGGCCACATCTGAGAAGTCAACCCCGGCACGCGTGGCACCATTTTGGCCACGACACCCAACAGTTTCGGTTAGGAGTGTAGGCGAACTACGTTGTCAGTGCAGGTTGAATCCTAGCGGTAACGTATAGTTGCCAGGGAAAAACCTTAAACTTGGAATTATAGAAGGATTATTGGGTATTGGATCGAAATGGACAGAGTTCTGGATTCGCCTCTATGACGATGGGAGTTTTCTGTGGTATGCTCAGCGACAGAAGTTGGAACCGAAAGGGTCTCTGAATCTCAAGCAGTTGGCTCCGTATATATTGGTTGGTAAGTATAGTTTAGCTTTCGCCCCACTTTCGCTAATTTTTCGATAAAAATTTAGGTATATCTGTACCTTGGGCTCGCCCCCCCACTTTTGGGCAAGCCCCCCCCACTTTTCTGGGGGTCGCCCAATAGTGTCAAAAAATTAGGTTTTTAAGGTCAAATTTTCAAATGTTTCTCAATTTTTAGCTAGTTTATGGACTTATAAGTTCATTTTAAGCTTAAAAACAGCGATTTTTGCGTTTACACCTTATAAATGCTAATTTTTCGATAAAAATTTAGGTATATCTGTACCTTGGGCTCGCCCCCCCCCCAGTTTTCGGAAGCCCCCCCCCCCCCACTTCCCCCCCCCTAGGAGGGGCTTCCACTTTCAAAACCCTAAAAAATGCCAGAAGGTTAGTATGCTATCCAGAAATACAAAATATCTAGAATTACTCTTCATATTTGGTGAACTACAGTGCTTACCTACAAATTTATGTTTTACAGGTACTCTTAGTCTTAGTTTAATAATTTATAGGGAGCTACACAGATCGACTTGCCAGACTGGGAAGACGACCTCAGCTTCCTCCTCACGGCGACAGTCGACATTTGATTGCAGTTGGGACAGGTGCTGATGAATCGGATGCTGTTCATTGGTTCCTGGCATACACTGATAAAGAATTCAGGTAGACAGATAGATCACACATATCGGTTTAGCAACCTGGCGATTGAAATATAATAGAAATATAATTATATAATTATATATATATATATTATAGAAATATAATATAATTGAAATATAATGGTTGTTCACTCGCTACAAGGTGGAGGATCACGCCAAGTTCGCCAAGTCCGGCAAACAAAAGGGTCCGGCTGTATCTTAAAGAAATCCTGAAAACAGCGGAATGCAGCGGGTGCATATGCCTTAAAGCGGAAATGGGGTTTATCACTGCCATCACTGAGAAAATAGATAGACTTGACCTCTCCAATGTCTTGTGAAAACAGAGCACGACTAGGACGACTGGCAGTTTGACCAAGGGACTTCTTCATTCCGAATTGAAATTGTTCCATACCAGAATAACAGAATATCAAAATAGCACAATAGCAGAATAGCAACTTGGCGAACAAAAATATCTCTGTCTATTATCCACCCACGGCAATTAACCGGGAATTTCAAGGGGTGGCCGTCTATCAGGTGGAGCTACCACAGCACCTCCATTAAGGTGGACTTAATAGATACTGATAGTCTTGTAGAACACTTCGTGTAATAATACAAGATTATAAACGAAAGAAGTAAGGATGTCACTACAGCACCTCCCACCCGAAAAATTTGGGCCCGAGGTGGGGATCGAACCCACAACCTTTGGCTGTCTAGGCCAACGCTTTACCAATTGAGCCACCCAGGCACAATCGAACCAAGCTTAAGTTTGAATTCGTTCCCAAACTGTAGTGACACGTTTTTGAATAGGCATATTACCTACCAAAGACACGCACCCCGCGAGACAAGCTCAAGCTGACAGGTGGTGCACGATGGCTGTAGAATAATACAAGATTATAAACGAAAGAAGTAAGGATGTCACTACAGCACCTCCGACCCGAAAAATTCGGGCCTGAGGTGGGGATCGAACCCACAACCTTTGGCTATCTAGGCCAACGCTCTACCGACTGAGCCACCCAGGCACAATCGAAGCTTAAGTTTGAATTCGTTCCCAAACTGTAGTGACACGTTTTTGAATAGGCATATAGCCCTGCCAAAGACACGCACCCCGCGAGGCAAGCTCAAGCGCCGTCTAGTAAGTAAGCTCTAGCCGCCGTTTAGTAAACACGGCACGCATAATAGCTGTGGCACTTATTCAGTGTCAGCATTCCCCTGTAATCACAAATGTAAACGATCAGAACTGGCACTACCCCTAACCTGAACACCGACTGAGGTGAGGTGGCTGTAAAAAATCTGATTTAGGAACGACCTAACTTTCAGGCTGTCTGTTATGGGATGATACCGTAACGAAAGATGGTACAGTATTCTGCAAATGTCTACTGTTTTTATACAACTAAATAAGGACCCTGTTTGATGAGTTTTAATAGTATTTTTACTTGTTTAGCGACTGGACAAGTGCAATATATAATGTGGTATGACTTTAATAGTTTTAGTGGAACTCACCAAGAGCCTATGTATAATAGGATAGACTCTTACACTGACGTATTAGATGTAAACAAACTACCGTAAATTTATAATACTTTAGGTGCTTAGCTTGATGACAAAATAATTATTTTAGATTACCTGGTTTATGAGTATTGATTTATTTTGTTATAATTTATCAGACTGTCTCTGTTTGTGTCAATTCTTGGTCTACTTATATCTTATAGCACACATTTATAAATTATATGATATAAATTTCAGCTGCCCCCTCCACCGAAACCGTATTCGGATGATCGTAGACCTTCCGCGCCACCAGCCTACGGAGCCTACGGACCTGGTATAATCTTCAAACTTTATAAATGCTCTGTCCGCAAACATTAAGGATAAACTTGTTGTGTTTACTATTTAAAAAGATGGCATTACTAATCATTCAATACTTTATATAGGCGATACATTCTATGCTTAGAATGATGTGATCCCCAGCATATGCAGGATCAGATCTATAGTCTAGCAAACTTAAACTGGACCAAAAGAGTGAATTTTGTGGAGAGTTTATTATTCAAGTTAAGTATGACAATGTGTATATTTTCTGAAAGCTCAGAAATCAGAGATTTCAAAAATTTTAAAAAATTCTAAAATTTTAGAATTTCAAATTTCAGAAATTTTAGAAACTGTAGGAAAAGAAAAAATAAAAGAAAGGTAGTCGTGTTTGGTATCAAATGAAAGGTCTCGTTCAGGAGAACGCAAATATGTATCAATTATGCGGATTTGGGGCGGCATGTGGTTCCAGCGGGCCCATATCCCGAAAAATAAAAGTTGCTCCAATCGCTACAAACTTGGGCTCATTTGAAAGCTCTCATCACGCTGAGTAAAAGTTATAATTGGGTCATCGCTCAAAAATGCTGTCTGAGAAAGTTATCCCTATTTAAACCCCAAAAATGGGCTGTTTGGACACTTTTGGAGGGTTTAATCCAGGCTAGCGAAAGCTGTGAGCTGAATCAAGTCAAGCCACTATGCTACATTATGCGTCTCATCATTATACACAAGTGTGTAAAATTGCAGCTTTGGATCTCTACGCATGCGTGAGATAAGCTAATTTAAACGAACTTCAAAAGTGCCGCCGTGTCGGTTCCTTTGAAGTTCGTTTAAATTAGCTTATCTCACGCATGCGTAGAGATCCAAAGCTGCAATTTTACACACTTGTGTATAATGATGAGACGCATAATGTAGCATAGTGGCTTGACTTGATTCAGCTCACTGCTTTCGCTAGCCTGGATTAAACCCTCCAAAAGCGTCCAAACAGCCCATTTTTGGGGTTTAAATAGGGATAACTTTCACAGACAGCATTTTTGAGCAATGACCCAATTATAACTTTTACTCAGCGTGTTGAGAGCTTTCAAATGAGCCCAAGTTTGTAGCGATTGGAGCAACTTTTATTTTTCAGGATATGGGCCCGCTGGAACCACATGCCGCCCCAAATCCGCATAATTGATACATATTCGCGTTCTCCTGAACGAGACCTTTCATTTGATACCAAACTCGACTACCTTTCGTTTATTTTTTCTTTTCCTACAGTTTCTAAAATTTCTGAAATTTGAAATTCTAAAATTTTAGAATTTTTTAAAATTTTTGAAATCTCTGATTTTTGAGCTTTCAGAAAATATATACATTGTCATACTTAAATTGAATAATAAACTCTCCACAAAATTCACTCTTTTGGTCCAGTTTAAGTTTGCTAGACTATAGTTACTACAAAAAATTTAAGACTAGCACGATAATTCTACTTTTGTGTTAAATGTCGTCAATTTATGTGCACTTCGGAAAACACAAAAATCACTTTACATCGCCTTTAACTTCACGTTACTTTACCATAGCCTTTTAACCTACTTTTTTACCTACTTTAAGCTCATTTATTGTGTACCTTTACTTTTGCCTTTACCTTAGCTTTAAGCCCGGTTCACACAGCAAATGGTTTAAGGTTTAAGGTTTTAGGTTTAAGGTTTAAGGTTTAGGGTTTAAGGTTTAAGGTTTAAGCAGTTGGGCGGGAAGGTTTAGTGAATGTCTGAATATCACCTGATTTTTATATCAGCCAGTGTCCACTCAAATCTCCACGGATTTTAAAATTTTTTAGTTCTGTTTATAAGTAAGAGATTCTAGTATGCATGTAATGAAAATTATTAACTAAACCTTTCATATATAATCCAGTGGAAGCTTAAACCTAAACACAGAGTTAAACTATTTTTAACTCGGGTTTCTTAAACCTTAAACCTTAAACCTAAAACCTTAAACCTTAAACCTTAAACCTTTCAGTGTGAACACTTCAGCATAAATCAACTAGTTTAACCTTAAACCTTAAATCTTAAACCATAAACCTTAAACCTTAAACCTTAAACCTTGTGCAGTGTGAACCGGGCTTTACTTGTACGTTTACATTTATCCCTATGCAAGTTCGAACAGGGAACGCTTGCGTATTCTCATGCCATTTCTCGTCTGTATTTATTCCAAAGTCAGGTATCAGAGAGATTGAATTGATCATTTCTGAAATATTTGGTTTGTGTTTAGGGTCAAGCTATGGACAGCCTCAAATTCAGAATGTTTACATCACAGATGACAGACGAAGATCAGGTTTAAAATTTACCTGTCCTATGACAGTTGAACTTTGTGGTTTCAGTGATCGAGAAGTGTGTTACTTGTTCAGAAGTTTCTGAATTTGTAAATTTCAGAAATTTTCAGAAAGCAAGATCAAAAACTGATATTATTAATGTTGACTCTAGTAATAATTTTATTCTGATTAATTAATTCTTTAGAAGGACCTGGCTTCGGCACTGGTCTGCTAGCCGGTGGAATGGCAGGGTACGCCCTGGGATCGCTGAGTTCTCATCCGTTCGGTTGGGGCTGTGGGTATGGATGGGGTTGGGGTCCGACCATGACAGTTATTGATCACGATACTAATATAATCAATAATACTGTCATAAATAATGACAATGATGTGATCAATAATTATAATGATTCTGCCGGTGACAGTTTTGATCAACCTGGCGAACCAGCAGACCCTGATTATGGTGGAGAAATGGAGGAAATTGGGGGCGGTGGCGATTTTGAGATGGACGGCGGTTTTGACGGTGGCTTCGACGGAGGTTTCGATGGAGGTTTTGACGGCGGATTTGAATAAAAACGGAAAACAAGATTAATCAAATGAAAAATACAGAAGATGTGACAAACTATGATTTAGCAGTTGATGTATTGTTGATGGCGATGGTAAAACGTGATACTTAATAAAATGAAAGTCATATGAATAGATCGGAGAACTCTGAACAAGGGTGCAGTTTTTTAGGAACTCTTTATTAAATACTAATAAATACTAATAAATAATAGAATAATAATAGAATAATAATATATTATATACTATGTGAATTCTCTCTCCTTCCTCATGGTTGAATAAACTTTAATGCACTTGCTGAACTGCTATTGTGTAGTTGAAATGTTTAATTTTGCAAGCTAAGAATCAATTCAAAATGGTAGAGTCTCACTCGGTACGAGTACTACTCGGTACTTTTCTAATTGTTCTCAAGTAGTCCCACTCCGTACTGTTGTCTCGCTCGGTACGTTGGAGTCCCACTCGGTACTTTTTCGTCTCACTCGGTACTTTTGTGTCCCACTCGGTACTTTTGAGTCCCACTCAGCACTTTATAGTCTCACTCGGTACTGTAACACTCAGTTTAAAATATTTAAAGTATAATTCTCATGAATTATTTAAAATATTCGTAGATATCAACTGCAATTTAACATTAAAAATTAAGAATTAATTGTATCAAATTCAAATTAATTTAATTTGAGCCCTAAAAACTGGAAAATGTTCCATTTTATAGCATTGTAAAGTTATGTAAAACGGCAACTTTATTTTCTACTAAGTTTTGCTGAAAACGTTTAATATGCAAACACACCAGAAAACAAAAATGTTATAGTGAATAAAACAAACGAAGAACCAAGATTCAGTATCTTCAGCGGCGTCTAAACAATTTATCAAATATATATTGCAAATTCTGGCAGATTGTAACATTAAATATAGAAAAATTTAGTCACCTCAAGTAGCAAGTGAGACAATAAGTACCGTGTGAGATTCCAAAGTACCGAGTGGGGGGGACTCAAAAGTACGGAGTGGGACCTAAAAGTACCGAGTGGGACCTAAAAGTACCGAGTGAGACTCAAAAGTACCTAGTGGGACGGTTATTGTTTAAAAACTGGAAAGCACCAAGTGAGACTCCGTTCCGAGTGGGACTGAATTTGATGACAAAAGTACCGAGTGATACACAATCTTCAAAATCAAGGAAATCTAAAAACCCTTTGAGGACACACATTTAGACCTGTCTGAAGTTTGCAATTTTATAGAATCAGCGCATACCTAAGTTCGTAGTATTATTGGGCCCATTATAGTTCAACATTCGAATCACAAAGCATTGGATATACCACGATATAAAGGAAACTGTTCATTGTAAAAGATCTAACATTTGCTTTGTTAGCAACTTTTTAACACTGGAAAGATTCAGGAGAAATGATTGCTGCAACTTTGTTTAGCAAATATTTAGCACGTAGCCGTCACCTGAATACCCGAATATATAGTTTGCACGTTTCCATACTTACCACTTTGCTGTTTTACAAATAAAGGAGTCATGCTACATTCATCATTTCACCATGCATAGTATAAACACCATCCTCTGCCATGTAAACTTGAAATTCTTCTAATATTAAACGGTCCCTTTCTATTAGTATTAATTTCGGTGTGATTTAACACATCAACTTGATTTTCCCAGTGTACAGACTTGAATGTTGTTTACAACAGTAGGCGCACTCATATGCTGTATGGTTTGTCTCTCTGCTCTGTCTTGAAATTGAAGTTTTCAATCATTTGCGGCTGCATTCGAATTTTGAAAGTTTCCATGAGCAAAACTTGGGAAAACCGGTTTATTCGATAAAGTTTTTGGACAAGGTTCAAGTCGGCTTGTGCAGTAGCACGACAGGTACACCGCAGGTAATGTTGTGGATGTCCAATGTCGTATATTTTTTCTCCGTAAGATTTCCCCCTCTAATATTTCTCCAGTAATATTTCCACCCTCTAACCATAAAATATTATAGTATATAACGTTCGTCACCCCTCTAAGCAACAACTGTGAAGTATAAAATTACTATTAATGACTTCACATATTTCGCTTTATATTGAATCTCAGTTTTTGATGATCATTCTATGATCTGATAATTTTGTGATGAAAAGTTTTAGGAAACAACTGAATTCTTAAGTTGACGGCTTAAAGCTTATGCTCTATGATTATAGCTAACAGCTTAAAGATTATGTTGAATTTAGTGTATTGCGTGGTTATGTAGGTTTCAGTTATAGGGAGGAAAAATTACACTATGTTATTATTATTATACCATGAGTATATTATACATATTGGTCACACTCTATGTTGATCAGTTGATGATCAATGCTTTGCAAGCTAACGGTCCACCCTCAGGAAATCATCATCATCATGGCAGCGTCGCCACGCCACATGTAGCACTTTTACCAAGGTCGGTGGACCAGGAAGAAACCAAGGACAAGCCCAATACGGGAGGTGTCAGGCACCCTCATACTCACGGAACCAGGATTTAGAAAAGGGAAGGGAAGGGGGAGGTTCAGCTTTTTATTCACCATTTAAAGTAAGAATTGGCCCAACCGGGGTTCGAACCACGGTCTTTCTGATCCTGGGACAGACGTGCTAACTCACTACACCACAGGGCCATCAGCTGAACCCCCATATTAGGCTTATCAATCTTTTGCCTGCTTCTCTTACACTCTTACACTTATCACTTTTCAATGTCTAATGATAGGTCACATTTGCGGGGGGGTCTCGATAAATGGAATATTGCAGCAACGAGTGAACATACGCAATTGCGCACTAGGTACTGATTTGCGGGGGGGTCCACTAGGTACGCAATTGCGGAGGGGGTGGGCCGTTAGCGCGCAGAGCATGGCTCTCGAGCTGATTACATAGAGTGTGACCCTTGTCACACTCTTATGTATTATGTACTCTTGATAGTACGCAATTGAGTATGCTCAATCGTTTCTACAGTAATCCACCTCCTCCCGCACATCTGGCCTATATCTAGGCTTGTATATGTCACGTACCGTATGAGATTTTGTACCGTATAATACGGTACGGCAATTTTCGTACCGTATAAAACGGTACGTACCGTATAATACGGTACAACTTTTTCTGTACCGTATTAAACGGTACGTCCCGTATTATATTGTACGGTTAGTTTTTGTACCGTATTGGCAAAGAATTGAATACTGCTATTAAGTAAATCAAATAATACAAATTTTGCAGTTTTGCTACAAACATAGCGTCTCAAGATGTCGCTTCCGACAAAACCGTATTTTTGCACTAAAAATTAACTTTTTTCTGTGCATACTAAAACCATGGCGCTGCTGCGGGCGGTTGCATTTGGAGAATGCCCCATGATTTTAAATTTTTAACGTACGGATTGTACTATTTCTGTTATATACCGTTAGTCAACTGACTTGGTTCTGGAAGGTTTGAAATAACCATTAACAGCAAACATTACTATTAAAATAAACTTTCATTTAAAATGGGCATGAGTACCCATTCAAAATGGAGAAGACTAAGGGCCTTTTCAAGAGAGGGTATTAAAGTAGCGTAGAGTAGAGTGAGAATTAACTTTAAGTTTTAACTAGTTTCAACTACAGCCAAGCTTGACTTTCCCCCTTTTACCTCTTTCATGAAATGGATTGAGTTAATTTTAGCTCAACTCTACCCTTTCTTCAAAAGGCCCCAAGGCAAAGTTTAGAATCCACTATTTCTTTTCGCGTAGCCTATCTCGCTCAGCTCAATGCTTTATTTGCCCTTTTACCTTTTTCAGGCCAACGGTCAGACGGGTCAAAATTTAACTCCTAGCCTAGACTTTTAACTATAAATTACTACTACAACTACTTTAACTTATTTTCGAATGGCGGATTGTCCGGACTAATGGTTGGATTGAAACAAGCGCAATTGTGTTGCTTTTGCGGACACTAGTGATGTTTCAGGCACTGAAACTGAAACTAGGTTTCAGGTTGTACAGGTTTCAGTTTCAGGCACTGCAACTGAAACTTCAATTAAACTATTTTGAGAAAGCTAAAGAAAGCTAAAATAATCATAGAATTACAAATTATTCGAAATCTTGAGTCGGAAGTCGGAAGCGAAATCTTGAGAAGCTATATATATATATATATATATATATATATATATATATATATATCTTTGTAGCAAAACTGCAAAATTTGTATCATTTGTTTTATTTAAGGAACGAGGACGTAACTATTTCCTACATCTTGTTGTTGTTGTTGTTGTTGGGTGTTCTTTGAAGTGATGGGTCTGATTTGCGGGGGGGGGTTGGCCGTTAGCGAGCAGAGCATAGTTTTCGCTCTAATAACATAGAGTGTGCCTAGTGGCACACTCTTATATTTTGTACTCTTGATAGAATTAATAGAATTAGAAGTTTAGAATTTTATGTGGCATAGAAATAATAATTGCAAGAGCAAAGATTCTATCTTTTTTAATCTTGCAGATTAGATTCAGTTCTTTGCCAATACGGTACAAAAACTAACCGTACAAAATAATACGGGACGTACCGTTTAATACGGTACAGAAAAAGTTGTACCGTATTATACGGTACGTACCGTTTAATACGGTACGAAAACTGCCGTACCGTATTATACGGTACAAAATCTCATACGGTACGTAACATATATATCGGAATCTCACCGCAAATATGACCCATTATTTATCAATCTTTAATGCAGGGATATGCAGGGAAGCGGAGGGTGCCTTCCTACTGAAATGAGGGAGCACACGCAATTGCGTACTAGGTGCTGAATTGCGGAAGGGGTGCACTAGGTACGAAAGTGCAGGGTGTGAGGGTGTGCGGTTAGCGTGCAGCACATGGGTCATTAGCTGACAGCATAGTTCGTTGCCACCCTGTTTTATATAATAAATATTGAATTTCACATTATTGTTATAGGGTCAGTAATGATACAATTTGACCAGTACATTTGAGTCAAATCTGTTTTTTGATCCTTTTTGATATTTTTCATGTTTCAACTACATGGCGCTGAATCCTTAATATTTGGTACATATTTACAAATCTGAGGGATGTATATACTCACACAAACGTTTTGTGCTGTTGGGGTTGGCGCTGCACCAATCTTAGCTTTTTCAATTCGGCGACCAAAGCTTTCCAAATTATCGAAAGATTTCACGCTTAGGTCACCATTTTTCTTCAACCATAGGGGATACTGCTAAGCTAATATATACCATAAATATATATATATATATATTGAATGATTTGGAAAATTGCTCTGTTTTCGTCCTAAGAAGTTCAGATTCTAAAAGTGGGGTTAATCGTCTTAAGTTGGAAATTTTGGGAGCCCCATGAGCCCAAAAGCAATCTCATACGTCATGCTTATCATGACGAATGCCTTTTCTTTCGTAGATTTTCGCCTTCAAATCAAAAGACTTAAAAAGGACCGAAAACTGC
Organism: Trissonchulus latispiculum; assembly: GCA_030248195.1. Lineage (NCBI taxonomy): Eukaryota > Metazoa > Nematoda > Enoplea > Enoplida > Ironidae > Trissonchulus > Trissonchulus latispiculum. Next base: position 673 of record JASAND010005827.1, on the reverse strand, counting down.
AGAAATTCACGTGGACAAGGCTGAGAGGGGAGAAGGTGACTGAACCCCGATTCCAATCAGTTTGAGGTTGACTCTTGCGCTGAAAGGTCGGTTTTGGACCTGTGACTTGTTCTGTTCTGAGAGGCTGATACGCCTGTGTCTGTGTGACTGTTTGTGGCTTGGCCGAGAGTGCCTGTGTTGACCCGATTCGGTTTATGTTTACAGTATAGTTTGAAGTCGTTCTACCATTAATCCAGTCACCTCTTTCTCTCTGCCTGTCTGTGTGTCTGCCGAGAAATTTCTATATCTGACCAATTCGATTATTGGATTTATTCTGGGACCAAAAGGTAAAGTGAGTAATGTAGGCCAGAAGTTAGTATTGACTCAGTAATTGACAACTTGACCAAAACAATATTGCATACTTGCTTGATTTTATGTCTTTTTATTGTGAACTACTGATCCGTGTTCGTTTAATATTAACCAGAACCACACTTTGTCCTTGTAGTTTAGAAATGTAAACGAGAAATCCGTGTTAAAATTAAAACTATCTGTCCTGTAACAACTTGGTACTGTGGTTGTGTTTCTTAGTTTAGGGATTCGATTTGAGAACAAGGTGGACCAGAGTCTTAGTTACGGAAGTCTTGTTTAGGTAGTATAATTAGTTGGCCTCAAAGTTCCATTGAGCGGCCAACTA
>JASAND010005826.1:0-15830 GCA_030248195.1 Trissonchulus latispiculum | reverse complement strand
GCAAACTTGGGTACATCAAATTATAATCAGAGTACTGGTTAAATGGCTCAAGTCTCTTACGGCTGATATGCCAATTTTTAAGATTACCTAATAATTATCTGACCGCCAAATGGATCTTTGAGGTCAACTAATTATGCTACCTAAACACAGCTACCGTAACTAAACTCTGAGGTCCACCGCGTTTCTCAAAGTAAATCCCTAATCTATTATGGACAAAAGTAGCGAGCTGAAAGTATGGTGACAATTTACTGGATAATTAACTTTAAAAGTCCAAGAATTAGTTCAGAAAGTTCACATAGAGTAGGAGAAACCGTCAATACGAGTTAACAAGAAACTGTAACCTTCAAATAATCTTCATTTTAGATCCCAAATCAAACCGATCGGCTAAGATACATTTTAAAATACAAACTTTTTGCTTTGTCGCTGATTTACCTTAATCCCAGTGTAAATCGAAAATGACAGAAATATGCACAAAACGAGTCAATACAAGATCACACGAACAGGTGAGAGAGAGGTGTCCAGACTTAATTGAAACGGATAAAACATTCAGCTCTAAGGCTACTAGACACAGGCCTAAACCGCAATCGCACGTAAACAGGCACTACCGCATTTCAGAAACAAATACAGACGCAAAGGTTACAAACCGACCAAACAGTATCAGAGTCAACCTCTAACTGACAAGAATTACGGGTTCAGTCACCTTCACTCTGTTGAAAATATAAAAGGAAACAACTTTTTCTTAGGCTTGAACCTTAATTGTAGTGAAATTATCTATAACAGAATATCGTGATCTGATTACTTTTTATCACTATATCTTTGAATGCTAGTTATCTGCTCAGTTGACAGAAAGCATTGAAACAAGACAGTAAATTATCTCTGGTTTTTCTTTGGTAGGGCTACCCAATTTTAACAGGGTTATGGGCCCAGATGACAACTATGTCTGAAGACGGAGATAAAGGATCATTTGGAAGGTTTGAGCGTCTCAATGGAGAAAACTTCTACAACTGGAAGTTTAGAATGGAGATGCTGCTCAAAAGAGATGGTCTGTGGTGTCACGTCAATGGTACTGCAGAACTTCGCCACAACGCCACTAACCAGGAGCGGCAAAGTTTTCAGACGAAAGGAGATAAAGCCTTTGCAACGATTTGCTGTTGCTTAAGGGAGTAGATGACACATAGCTAATCCACGTGAGGGATGCGCAGACTGCGCAAGAAGCATGGACGCAGCTGTGTAATTACTACGAGAAAAGGATTTTGTCCAACAAAATCAACTTAAAAAGAAAGTTCCTAAATCTGAAACTGACCGAAGGTGGATCTCTCAGCAGCCATATGGCCCAAATGCAAACAATAGCTGATCAGCTAACCTCGATTGGAGCAGCAGCCCCAGAAGAAGATTTTGTCGCTACTTTGCTTGCCACTCTGCCGTCTTCCTACGATAGCCTCATAACTGCACTGGAAGCTCAAGATGCTGATGATTTAACTAAAGAATTTGTCGTTGCTCGTCTACGACATGAAGATGAAAAGCGCGAAGAGGATCGATCGGGCACAACAGAAAAGGAAACTGTTCTTAGAGCTTCACAGCGACCGGAGGTTCAGCAAAGGACAAAGCAAAGGATAGATATAACCGCTGGCAACCACAACCACAGCCGAGATCCCAGCGGATTCAACAGACTGGTCCCAAATGCTACAACTGTGGACATCGTGGGCACATTGCGAAGTACTGCAGGACAAAAAGCAGACCCCATGACCACAGGTGGACAAGGGGGGGGAAAGGGGGGGGAAATTTCCCCCCCCTCGGCGAAGTCGCCCACAAGGGGTCGCGAAATTGCTCCCACAAGGGGTAAGAAAATTGGCCACAAGGGGTCAGAAAATTGCCCAAAAGTTAGGTTTTCCGACTAAAATTTCCAAAAAATTTTTACTTAAAATTACTATTTTTAGCTAAAACACGTCCAAAAACGCGTTTTGGCTAAAAAATCGCTGTTTTTTGTTAAAAAATGGCAAAAATCACTTAAAAATCGCTCTCAAAGGTCCCCTAAGAAAAATCGCTCTTGCAAGGGGTACCCAAATTTGCTTCCACAAGGGTCAGTGAAATTTGACCTCCCGTTCAGGTATGCCCATGACTACAGTAATCCAGCGACGGCGGATGTGCAGGATTTTTCAAGCACACAGCATAATGAAGACAGCCTATTCATGGCCGGTGGCAAAACTGATGATGGATGCACGATGAAAAGCGACAGCTGGCTCATAGATTCTGGGGCCACAAGGCATATGACCCATACGAATCAAAACATGATTAACTACGTTCGATTCCCTAAAGCTAAGCCAGTATCATTGGGCGAATGGTCATACTATCCTTTCTTGCGGCCAAGGCGATGTACAAGTCAAGCCAAGTAGCAATGGTGCAGTGTCAACCATCATGTCAATATTCCATGTCCCTAAACTGACAAAAAGTTTGTTTTCCGTCACGACACCAGCAGCTAGAGGTCTTACGGTGGTCTTTTCTGACGCGAAGTGTCAGCTTTGAAGAAACTCTACGTTGGTCGCAGAGGGAATATCAGCAGACAACCTGTACTGGTTGTCATTCGAAGACTACGTCACAACTATCAGCGCCCATATAGCAGATGGTAAAGCAATTATACAACAGTGGCATAGATGCTTAGGTAATTTCAACTTCGCTGATGTAAAACGTTTGGCCAACCAAAAGCTAGCAACTGGGATGAACATGAATCCTGAAAGTGTCAGCCCGCAAGTGTGTGAAAGCTGCCTACAAAGTAAAATGACCAGAAAGCCTTTCAAAGAAAGAGGACCTCGGGCGATTAACTCCCTGGCATTGATACATACAGATGTTTGCGGCCCGATGAACGCAAAAAGTGCTAGTGGAAAGAAGTACTTTGTGACTTTCACTGATGACAGGTCACGATATGTTTCAGTCTACTTCATAAGAGAAAAACAGAAGTGGTAGACTGCTTTGCAAGATATGTCAAGCTGATGGAAGCACAATTTGGAAAAAAAGTAAAAATGCTGTGATCGGACAACGCAAAAGAATACGTCTCAAAGCAATTCGAGCAGGTGTGTGCAGATCATAGTATAGTCCACCAGCTAGTGGAACCGTATACTCCTGAGCATAATGGAGTAGCAGAAAAGATGAACAGAACATTGTGTGAAGCTGCAAGAACGATGCTCATTGACGCAAGTCTGCCGAAATCTTTCTGGGCAGAAGCGATTTCGACTGCTGCCTATCTGCGTAACCGGTGTCCGACAACAGCTGTTCCAGGTAAAACGTCTTTTGAAGAAATGTTTCGAAGAAAGCCTAATATTGGACATCTCGAAGCCTTTTGGAACTTTGGCTTTTGTGCACATTCCTGCCGCCTAAAGAAGAAAATGGGATAAGAAGGCAGCCCGATGCAAATTTCTGGGATACGCTGATCCGGGATGTCGTTTTGTAGAAGAGAATTCCAATCGTGTTGTCATCAGCAGAAACGCGGTATTCCTGGAGCCATCACGGGAAGAGTCAAGTTCTGTTCAAGATGATAAAGCATCGGCCGCCAAAACAGAAAACAATGATGCAGTGCATTTCAGTGATATGCCTTCTGGAATTCCATTACCGAAGAGCTTTGATGAAGCCAGCAAAAGTCCGCATCAAAAAGAATGGATGGCAGCAGCAGAATCCGAATAACAATAATTAATGCAGACCGGCACTTGGGAGCTGGTTCCACTACTAGAAGGGAGAAATGCGATAAGCAACAAGTGGGTTTTTGTCGTAAAGACCAAGGCAGGTGGAACAGTTGACCGGTTTAAGGCCCGACTCGTCGCAAGAGGATTTTCCCAAGAATATGGAATTGATTACGAAGAAACATTTTCACCAGTTGTAAAATATCAATCAGTCAGAATTATCCTGGCATTGGCCACAGAACAAGATATGGAGATCCATCAGATGGATGTGAAGACGGCATTCCTCAATGGAAACCTAGATGAGGAAATTTACATGGATCAGCCCATCGGATTCATCAAAGAGGGACAGGAGCATATGGTTTGTCGACTGAAAAGAAGTCTTTATGGACTCAAACAAGCAGCAAGATGCTGAAACATCACCTTGGATGAGTACCTGAAATCACAAGGTTATCAGCAATGTCAGACAGACAAATGCGTCTATCTCAGAAAGTTCCAGCAAGAATACACGATCACAGCCGTTTATTTGGATGACCTTATCATCGCCTGCAAGAACCATCAGCACATAGCTTCAACCAAGAAAATGTTAGAAAAAAGGTTCAAAATGACGGATATGGGAGAACTAAACTACTGCCTTGGGATACAAGTGGTAAGAGACAGGCAGGGAGGTACAACTACACTGCGACAAACGAAGTATATGACAAAGCTCGTGGAACAGTTCCAAATGGAAAGCTGCAAGCCCGTAGCTACACCGTCTGACGCTGCTGTGAAATTGAGCAAAAACCTATCAATAGATGCCAGCTCTACTCTGCAAAAGAAATATCAAAGAGCCGTCGGTATACTACTCTATGCTGCTCTCATTACACGGCCCGACATCTCAGCAGCTGTCCAACAAGTAGCCCGATATACGAAGAATCCAAGCCGAGAACATTGAATCGCGGTGATTAGGATTATCAGATACCTGAAAGGCACCTTAGATATTGGCATAACATACAAAAAGTCCAAAGGCAGCATTGAACCTCTTGTCGGTTACGCCGACGCTGATTGGGCGGGAGACGTCGATAATCGCCGATCCACCAGTGGTTACGTCTTTTTCCTCGGTCAAGGTCCAATTTCATGGTCAAGCAAACAGCAATCGACAGTTGCCTTGTTTACGGCTGAAGCAGAGTACGTGTCGTTAGGCTTGGCAACGCAAGAAGCTACATGGATTAGACAATTCCTTACAGAGCTTGGAAAAGTCCAAGCAACCCCTACCACAATATACGAAGATAATCAGAGCACAATTGCAATGGTAAGGAATCCTATATAATGCATGGACGTACCAAGCATATCGACATCAAATTGCACTTCATTAAAGAAAAGGTAGAAGACGAAACAGTAGACATTCAATTTTGCCCAACAACTGAAATGATCGCAGACATTTTTAAGCCTCTTGACAAGACGAAATTTCAGAAGTTTGCAAATATGATTTGCTCTGGTTCCGCCAATTAAGAGAAAGGGCGGGAGTGTTGAAACTATAAAAGGAAACAACTTTTTCTCAGGCTTGAACCTTAACTGTAGTTAAATTATCTATAACAGAATATCGTAATCTGATTACTTTTTATCACTATATCTTTGAATGCTCGTTATCTGCTCATTTGAGAGAAAGCATTGAGACAAGACAGTAAATATCTCTGGTCTTTCTTTGGTAGGGCTACCCAATTGTAACACACTCTATCTCCTGATTGTGTGTCGTTTCTCCCACAAAAGGGTGCGGCTGACATCTCTAATCTATCTTAATTGACACTTAGGTAGGGTCAAACAGAGAAAATTAAAGGTCACCGTGACTGACATACTCTAATGTGATCAACTTAACAGTTTAAGATTTAAATTAAAATAAAATTTAATCGCAATATCAAATATAACTGGTAACTTTTGTGCAGTTAGTTTGTTTTTCTCAAAATTATGGCCTTACAGGGAAACATGGGGAAACCAACACATTTTGTCATGGATCTTGTTGAAACATCTTATGGGGTTTCTAATAGTAATCAATTCGTAACAATTATTTGTTATTCATTTTTTCGTCCGTTATTTGTCAGTAACTTTTTGTAAATGTATATGTATCCTACCTGTCCACGTGAAATTCTGCAATTTCGGCCCTTTTTAAGTCTTGATCTGGAGAAGGCTATTTCAGAAAGAAAACGCACGCGTCATGATAAGCATGAGGTATGAGATTGCATTTGGGCTCATGGGGCTCCTAAAATTTCTGTTTTAAAGCGATTAACCCCACTCCCAAATTTGAACATCTTAGGAACGTCGTCCAAATTGGTAGCGGGGTCCCGTTTAAAACCCCGCAGGAAAATTTGCCCCGTTGAAATCCTGTTTTAACCGCGTTGTCTGATGGGATTTCTAGTTTTTATTATTTCCAAAAAACGTCGTCTTTTGTAGCAGCTTTCAAATAAGGCATAGTTTCAAAGCGACGCACGTATGCTTACTTGTGCAGTCAACACGTTAGACAGTCAGAAAAAACTTGGCTAAGCAAGAAAACCGTTAAACTAACTGACAGGAAAAATTTTAAGCATCATAAAAACTAACCCCGTCAGGAATCCCGTCTACAGTGGGTTTTTAACGGGGTACCGTTGAAATTCCCGTCTTGGTTTGGACGACGTTCCCTAATCGGCAAACCAGAGCAATTAAACGAAGATTTCAGATACTTCAGATAGTTCAAAAACTGTACAAAATTAGTCACAATTACAGCTAAAATTCAAAGTCAAGAGTTTAAAAACAGCAAAATAAAACGGACAAGTTAACAAATGAAATTACTCCAGACAGTAGCGTTTTAAGTTAGTTTTTGATTCTAGGCTTGGTTTGTCCTTGCCCTTACATATGGTTTAAATCTATTGTCATCCATTACATTAGCTAACTTTTAAATAGTTTCACGGTTTGTCAGAAATTCTATGAACGAATAAGATAATTTCACGGAATATTTCTCACAGTGTCAAGACAATTTGTAATGAACTGACTTGGATTAAACAGAAAATTCGACTGATTTGATTCGATCTTGAAAATGGGGTCGTTTAGGTTAGAAGTTCACTTACACGGAAGGTTAGCGCGTTTGCCTAGACAGACAAACTTATGTACCAGATTCCCGAAAGGTGGTTTGCCAAAATCGGGGATCTCTACAGCCAACCTGTTAGGGGTGCTAGTGTGAGTTCGTTTAGGTAAAGTGGGTTAGGCTCTATCCAATCGCACCTGGAGTATGGATAGGTATGTTCTGACGCAACAGGTCAAAACTAAGATCAGACTGTTGTTAATTTTTAACTCTGAGTTCAGATCAAGCTTGGATCTGAACAGTTTACCTTTATTACCTCTAGGGAGATCTCACCTGGATCTCTTTTCAGCGGCTGAAATGTAGACTACGATTTGCACACAACAAGATTAATTTATTAATTAAGAACAGTATTATTATAGTTAAAGGGGACAGAACGGCTTCAAAACAATTATTAACTACAAATAGAATTACAATATTCAAAAGATTATAGATTACTCGATTTACCAGAGTTGCCAGTCCTTCACAGTTAACTTGAGACTAATTTATTAGTCCTCTTCTTCAGGTATTATGACTGGGCACGTTAGGTGTGTTGCGTGTCGTGTGTGTATTATCCTCAGCACTACTCTCTATTCGTCTTTTACAACCAGTAAACTACAAAACAGCTTCAATATAACAAATAATTGACCAAATTAACAGAGTGTCGGTGATAACAATTCCGGTCTAGGAGTTTGGGTGATCCCGTCAAGCTACACCTGCAGCTTCACGAGTGTTTGCGGAAGTTTGGACTACTGAACAATACAGGGGTCGGTCTGGGCGGGGTGGTACCGGGAGATGGCTGCAAGTATAATTATAAATTAAATTAAAAGGCTTTAAATTAAGTCTCTTCACTAAATCCTCTTCCTTGGATCTGACCGTATTCACTTTTAGTGGTCTAAACCAGAGACAGGGCAGGAACACCAGTTCCTGAACAGGATAGAATGGAAATGATCTTCTGACACATTTTTAGGCAAAGTTTAACGATGAGATTTATACTGATATCGAAAGTTACCGATATTTTAGGTTAGTAACTACAAACGAACAGTTCAGTTGATTTTGGCGGTTTTCCCAGTATGGATCAGGTTGTCGGATCGAGTGTCTCTGCCTCAGACTACTATCTTCAGAATTCCAATCTCAATGTACCTTCTAAAGTACTGAACTATGCCAACGAGAATCAGGTCAATCAATCAATCAATCAATCAATACTGGATTAGGCTACAAAATCACAGGCTCCGGTCAATCTCAATAGTGTTCCACTGGATCAGGCTCCACTGACAATGATCTGACAGGACAGGATCACGGCGAACCTGAATCAAATGGGTTAAAACCCATTAGTTCAGAATACAAGTGCGGGAATCAAACCCAGCAACTATTACTCACTTTTGCGGCTTTCAGAGACGAAATTTAGAACTTTAGTAATTTCTGATTGAGATTTTGTTGAAAAACTCGAAATAGCACTCTTCAACCGCCTTAGCGGGATAAAACATGATCAATTATGCGTTATTAGCTTACTATAGGCAAAATGTCACCGAATATAATAAGATTTTGGGCGATTTCTTGCACTAGCGTAGCCACAAAAAAATTTCGGGGGGGGGAATGCAAAATTTTGGGGGGGTCTGGGGGCGGAGCCCCCCAGAAGCTGAGAAATTTTTCTATTTCGTGACCTTCGTGGAATTTTTACAGAGCATCCTTTGAAATTCCAATAATATTTAGGGCGCAGTGCGTGTTCATGCTCCCAAATGATGCAGAAGCTAGTCAAACTACACCAAATAGGGTAATTGGTGCTCATTTTTTAGTGCAAAACACGTATTATTATGGTAGAATACACTTATTTCGCGCCGAAGGCGCGAAAATTTTTTGAAAAATGGGAGTTTTACACACGGCAGGAATAAAATTCCTAGGGGGCAACACAATTTCGGGGGGGGAATTCCCCCCATTCCCCCCCCCTGGCTACGCGCCTGATTTCTTGCATGGGAATGCAAGAAATCGCTGATTCAGCATATATTCATTTATGGTCATATTCGGTCTGCGCATAATTAGGTTTGAGGCGTAAGGTTTGCGACAGGAAAGCACCTGTTTCCTGTATAACAAGTTTACAAAGGTAGAAACGTGTATTTTACAAAATCATTCCTTTTTGACTAATTAGAAGATGGTTTCGTCGTAATCTTCAATTCTTACGTAATTACACAGTATTAACATTCTAACTAATTATTATTTATGTGATTTTAGATTCATTTGATGCTTACGTAACGATATTCACCGTGTATGCCATTAAATCCAATAGTTGTTTGTTAGCATTGGTTAAAAAGTATGATTTGATGTTTACAGCCCGACTTGGCTAGGATTTTCGATAGAAAACGTGTACCCTTTTGGAGTTACTTGTCAATATAAAAGTCTGAGCTGTAGGAATGATATACTTTGCAAAAATACAAACTACAGCCAGATTAGTTGCCCCGTTAACGAGAACAAGTGAGGGCAAGAATGACAATTTTAGCGTAATTCCTGCAATTAGATTAAAACTGACTTTTGCCTTAAAAGTGTGGACGACAAGCCTTCGACAAACTTCCTACATTCGGTGACGGCACCCTTGCGCTAAACAAGGTGGCTTCCATTGAATGTCCCTAAGGGGCCTCGCGACAGCTCACCGCTAGCGGGCGGGAAGGAATACTTACTTACTTACTTACTTACTCATATGTGTAAGAAGTTTGTGAACTTTGAGCTTTGATGTGCGCGAATTTTACGGCTTTTGCAATTCCTTAGAATTGCTTAAAAGAAATTTTATGGGAAAGAGGCTTAAACTTCACAAGTTTGTAAAAGACTTGATTTGCCTTTTTGATGAAAGCCAGTGAGTAATAATTGCTGAGCAATTATTACTAACAACAAGGAACAGTCAATTAAACTAAATACACAATTGATTAAAACTACGAAAAGTGAGGAAGCCGGCCATTCCTCTTAAATGACTGCTTAATAATTAATTAAATTAAACGTAGAACGACTCATGTTTTTGAGATTGCTTTTAAACACCCTATAGTTTTTAATACCTAATTATTTTAATGCCGACCTAACGCTAAAATAAAACATAGTACAGACTATGGAAGTTTTAAAACATTACAGGGCTTTTGTAAAAACATGGCCGGCAACTCCTAGTTGCCGGCTGTGGGGAATTGCTCTCCTAACTAACTTATTAGATTTAGAGCCGTAATTAAGGGGCTCTCTAGCTCAGAATTAGGGGTTTGGGGTCCCACTCATAATCCCATGAAAACTACAAAAAAATAACCCCAAAAGTGACAACTAAAGAGAACATTTTTGGCCATAAAGGCCGTGGCTTGGTAGGTAAGATGGAATTAAAACGAGAAAAGTAAAAGAAGAGAAAAATGGACACGTCTCAAGACCTCCATCGCACAGGAGGGGTTTACATGAGCTGCCCTTATAATTTTGGATTAATGAAATAATAAATAAAAGATAAAATAAAACTGGCCCGGAGACCAAACATGCTATGGAACATAAAAATTGGCCTAGGGCCCAAAATGCTGCTACAAATCGGGGCTCACTGGCCCAAAATACTTCATAAGCTTTGGCCATGAGGCCCCAAAATACCATAAAAAAATAAGGCCCAAAGGCCGAAAATTGCATAAAAACGAAAATAGGCCAGAAGGCCGAAATTTCCTAATATTTTTTCCTATGTTTCAGATCCTGAGCCGGGCATAAAAAACCCATGCGGCTCCTCAAATTGGAGTGTTCGTTCTTTTCTTCTCAGCCCTTTTCTGGCCAGTGTGGGTCAGAAAAGTCCTATTTGCGTCCTACAGGGGAGTGTGTGTTACTATATTCCCGTACCACACCTGTGGTCCGAGAAGTAACACACACGGGGATGGGGAGCAAAACTTCGGCCGCTCTCGGCCACTGCTAAACGAACACTGAAGAAACTGAAATTTTGGGGACCGAGCTGACAGTTTTGCTGACAGCTCGGTGACAGGTCATTAGCGAACTGGGGGCGGAATTCTCCTTTCATTTTAGCCTAAAGCTTCTAGAAAGTTCTGATTGAAAAAAAACTAAAACTGAAATTCTGCAAAAGTTTGCGAAATTTTGGTTAACATATAAACGCAACCAAAGGGGAAATATCACGAATTTTGGCTTTCGTTTCCAACGTTTACGCAATTTACGTAAGTGCTAAAGACTTAAAGTGAGAACCTTAATATTCTACAAGTTTGGCTAGACATAGCTGACTAATTTTCGTAATAATTTTAATTGTGGGGAATTAATTAAGCCCCCTCTGAACTTTACCTATGTGTTAAAATTTGTGTCTTCTTTTCTTCTATTGAGGCGAACTTTTGTTGTCCTCCTTTTGCTGGACTAGGCCCAACAAAAGCTCACCTGAGGACAAGCCTCTCGTACGTAGGAAAGAAGAAAGGGACAGCAGTACACCTGACTGCTATGTAGTCTGGGAGGTAGACAACCTCCCAGACAAAGAAAGGAGAAAGGAAAGGAAGAGAGAAAGTTTTTTCGATTTTTTAGTTTAGGAAGAGATAAAGGTTTTTTAGAAGTCCCCTTTTTGGACTTTCCTTTTAAGCAAAGTAAGATTAGGAAATAAAAGCTAATCTTACTAAAACATTTTCACCCGTAACTTACTCAATTTTGGGAGTTAGAACGTGGGGATTGCATTTTTTGAAACGGGAGAAAATTCTCTTTCTTATGAGCCTAAGTTGTGTCATCGACAAAAAATTCGTTTCTTACGTAATAATTAGCTAATTAACATAAAATAAGCCTAACTAACACTAATTAACATTACTAAGAACAGATTAGAACCTAGGAACACTATAAAACATGAATTATTACAAATTAACACACTTAGGTACTTATTACTTTCAATTCCTTACGTATGGCATAATTATACACTTATGTGGCTAAACCATCTTCTAATTTTTGTTATTAAACAATAGAAATTGCTTTTAGACGCTGCTAATAAAGATTAGTGCATTCTTTTCAATTGGAGATGTCGAATTCTTTCCATGATAGTTATACATTTTGATTTTACGCCAACACTGGAATTCCTGGATTTTTACGATTCTTCTGTTCTTAATAACTTCTGGCAATGGAAGAGGAGAGTGACCGCACCCGGGTCACTTAGGGAAAAGACACCTGTCCTTTCAGAGAGGGGAGATATCGGAATTGATCTTATTATTATTATGATTATTACTTCAAGTATAATAGATCATTATTTTGGGCTAATTAATCCTAACTAATCTTGTAGGTGCCCTTCTCTTGTGTTAATGTTGGAGTAAATTTAGACTTTTCTTCTCGTATTAGTTGGAAGATGCTTACTCGGGACTGGCAACTCTGATTTCAACAATTATACAATGACAGTTAATTATGGCTTGGACACAACATCAAAACTAAAACTTAACATAAGCAAAATCTTTAGGTTCCATTTTCGATAGAGACTTCTTTTGGAACGAAGACTAAATAAAACTAACTTTTTAGCCATTTTTGAATACAAGATCTAAGTCATTCCATTACAAATTGCTTTGTAAATGTTTAGCATCCTTTTTGAAATCTTTAAAAGCGCAGAAGAAAATTGTAAAACTATATTGAAATTATAATCCACTCAAAAGATATTGAGTGAATGTTAAATAATGGGGGAAAGGATTACATGATGACGTCATCATGTTAAAGTTGTCTCTTATGCATTTGTCAAAAGATACTGATCCCGATAGTAAGCAAAGAAGCACAAGAATGTTTTCAAAAAATTGAGTTTTTTTCAATATCCTGGAAACTGAACTTTTGAGATCAATGTGCCAGATAAGGTTTTCAGTTCCTATTCACAAAACTGTGTTGGTCCAGGGAAAGTGCCGTGTGTGAATGCTTCCAAATAATTCTCACCACTTTTGGGTTTCCACGAAACCAGCAAGATAGCTGTGAATGTGCGCCATCAGTTTTCACCACTTTTGGGTATCCACGGAAAGCGCAGGATTAGCTATAAAGGTTTATGTTCAGATCTCAATTCTTTTTTCCTCCAGGAATTCGCACTATTAGATTTCAGTGGTGTTGAAAGCGTGATTGTTTGCTTACTATCGGGATCAGCATCGTTTGACAGACGCATTTTATGTAATAAATTTTAATGCATATGAGTATTTATATGCATTAGCTAGGAGGAAATCTAGCATGGGGTAAAAGTAACATACCCAATACCAGTCATCATCCAATTCGCCTGACCCGTTTATTCTACTAGGAAGGCAGCGGCCGCATGCTAGCTTGCGTAGCAAATTTAATACAACGCTTATTCTATGTCTCATGGTTTCAATATCTTCTGCCTTGACTATTGGAGGTGCGCAGGTTGCGTGGAACATTTCACCAAAAGGATATCGTACACTTATATAGATTTCTTGCTTTGGTTCGCTGATAGAATTTTGGAAGATTTCAGACCGTCCGAAAGCTATTTCAATAATTTTGTGGTGCTTTGGCCGGAATTGAATTTTTGAACTGATTCTAACTTTGAGGGACCATCACATGCAGATTCTTTTGTTCTCAGAATCATAATAAGAATTGATGCAGCATTTCTGTTGACAATTGACCGGCTTGCTTGTACATAGCTAGGCTTCAGAAGACATTACTACTGAAAGACTAAATCAAAGTAGTCCGTACTTTAAATTGAAAACATTTTAGTTACCGCAACGGCACAAACGCTCGTAGGCAGAGATAGGAGGGCCATCGGAGCAAAGACTAGCGGCGGAACCAGGTTGATCTCCAGTACAATAGGAGGTCGTAGGATCGTAGTAGGGTTGTCCGGCAAAGGCTCTGGTTCTGAACGACCAAGTGGAACAAGTAGATGCCTTTTTAACCACAAGTGCTTCCATGGTATTGTATATGACTGTTGGATTCACACTGTCAAAGTCTGTATGATCACAGAGGTATCCCATTCCAGCACAGGCTGCATCACAGGTTTCTCCGGCCAAACCCAGCACCCAATACCAAGGACTCACGTATTCAAATTCTCTTCCTAATTTAAAAAGCAAAAATAGAAATGAAGGTATGACAACTTTTGAAAACAGTGAATAGAAAATCTCAGACTCCGATGTAATTTTGTCGTTTATCAATTGATCTAGATCCTTTTGCATCCATATGGTTTATAATTCTGACTGATTAGATTACGAAACGAAGATAAAATAATAACTGCAGTCATTTCAAGTAAACTATGATTGTGTCATCAACTAAATATCATTTTGTTCAACTCAAGAGTCTGATCTACTAGCAGCCCAGTTGATTGGCTGGTAGCATTTGCTAAGTCGCAACATTTAAATCGAAGATTTAGGCAATCAAGCACCCCATTAACCACTTGTTTGTAATTTAATCTAGTTTGCTAAGTAGAGATGAGCATTTCGGCCCGTCGGCCCGGCCGGGCCGGGCCGGGCCGGCATCCATTTGTTAGCGGGCCGGACCGGGCCGGGCCGACATAATTTTATAACTGCGGGCCGGCGCGGGCCGAAATGGGCCGGATCGACTATAGAAAATGTTCTAAAATCGCTAAGATTAGCTAAATATCCACTCATTCTAGCTATTTTACAGCACAATTTAACATTTTGTAGCATAATTTAGCGTTTCCATATTGCAATAGAGCCTTTGAAATAATATTGTTAGTAAGATTTTGGAAATTTTCTTTTGGCGGGCCGGGCCGGGCCAAATCTTGGAGCGGGCCGGGCCGGGCCGGGCCGAAACATTTTGTCAGCGGGCCGGGCCGAGCCGAGCAAGATTTTGGAGCGGGCCGGGCCGGGCCGGGCCGAAAAAATCCGGCCCGTGCTCATCTCTATTGCTAAGCGATTTGGTGTTTTTTGTATTATCTGTATTTTATGAGTTTTGTATGTTTTGAATTTTGGATTTTGGAATTTTGTTTGTTAACACACATAGACTCTAGAAATTGTGTATTTCTCAAAAAGGTATTTTGGAAAGAGAAGGTTGTTTATGGTAAACTGGGTCACGCGATATAATAACTGATAAAACCTCATTTATTTATTACAAAACGTCAGACGGGGTACTATGTCGTAATAATGCTTTGAAAATCTTAGAAGTGTATTTAGTGCAAGTTAATAGCTTATTATGGTAAGATTACCTGTTTGTCGCTTTCGACGGATAATTAAGCTTTCATTTACATGGTCAGACGTCATCAACTAAATCAAACAATGAACAAATAGCTTATTACAGAAAAGCAGTGTTTTAATGGGCTAAAACAATAGTTTTGTTAGACAAACTAACATTCAGTGCAACGTTAGCCGCCGATATTTAGGGCAAACACCTTCCGATAGCGAATCAAAAGTTTCCAGAACAGTAAGTGATAGTCTCACAACATATCCAACTCGTTAAACAAAAGTTACGTACTTTGGCGGTTTCTATGATTGAGGATGAGGTGTTTACGGTTGCATTAGAATTTTGGCTGCTCCACCCATTCTTCAGGAGACTTCCAGAATACTGTCTGTCTAAAATTGTGAAACTGTACATGTATTTATCCACCAATTAACTTTATATCCTCAAAACTAACTCCTGCTCGGAACTTGAGATTCAAAAGTTTATTTGCATTATTGAAAATTATCTGGGATACTTATGTAACGGATCAAGGTTGGAATGGTCAACCTTTCCGTTGCTGGCGGTAGTAGCTAGGCTAGCTACCCGCTTGGCTTCCTATATCAACATCACTGTGGGCTGGGACACGTTTGCAAGTCACGTAGCTCCCCCAACGTGTATGCGTGGGATTGGGTGGGTTCCCCCCCTCGTGACTTTGGGAGCTACGTGATTGGGGGAAATTCTCACTAGGGGGCGCTCGTGGGAGGGTCCAACCCAACACTCGCTTCCCCCCTTCACTTCTGTATAATTCTGTCAACGTGTGCGCTTGTGTTATTTTGCTACTCTCCCCCATATTTTACTGTAAATATTCCGTGTGCCTCCCTCAGCTCTCCCCAGAGCTTGGTACGTTGGCTGACCCCCGTCAACCCTACAACTGTAAGTCTATTATATTGTGTGTTTGTTTGTGTTTGTCTGAGGGTTCATCCCAGTATTACTATTGTGTTGTTATTCATTATAACTTGTTGTTACTGTTCTAATTAAAGTGT